>CACKRE030005172.1:0-18774 GCA_902602495.3 Ectocarpus sp. CCAP 1310/34
ACCGGGGGGGGCGGCTTGTTTTACAACGTCGTTGCCAAGCGACCAAAACCCGACCCCGATGGCAAACATATCGGGGGAGGGGCTTGGGGGGGGGAGGCGTAATTCCATATCAGTGCCCCCATCCATCAGGCAAGGTGTGCTTCTTGCGTGGGAACACTTCACGGGATGATATGGGGATGCGGTTGTACAGCTTCAAAATCGTGTTCTTCCTCTCGTTCACCTGGAAGCGATGTGATCTATCCTCGTCGTGCCCTTGGAGTTTTCCGTGAAGCAGTCGAACCCGACAAGCCGGCACATAGCCTTTCCCGCCGGCAGCTTGGCTTTGTCCTGGATATGCGTGAGAACCAAAATGCTTGTTACCAAATGTGTCTGTTCGTGCACATCGCTGCCCTGGTATTGCGTTGTCGTTAGACAAACCCTACAGCCGACAGTACATACTTGCAGTCTTAAAATCGCGTGTGCGGGTTTTAAAAATTCCCAACATGCAACTTAGACAAGCAGATTGGCGTTTGGACGCAATCGGGCAATACGCTGTCACCACAACAGCGGGGGCGACTGCCGTACAAGGTTAGAAGCTAGGAAGCACGGCAACAGTGCACAGTTAGTAGCATCATACACCAAAGGAAGACAAAAGTGGAGAAGAATCTAAAACATCCCAGCAGAATTGATGGAAACGACTTCAGAGGAGACCACACACTGACTGTACTGCAGTAGCTGAGGAACCTCTCGAAACGAGTAAAACACTACTCTATATCTCGATTCGACCCACGCTTGACATGACGGTGAAAACACGTGCTGGCGGTTGTATGTCGTTGTGTCCATGTTATTCAGAGATCCAGCAGTCACATGTAATACAGGGGATTGTTGGTGGTGTTGAAGTTGTACTTGTCTTACTGCTGGACTAAGCAGAGTTTCGGCCTCGTCTGTTCTATTGTGTTGATTCGGCGTGCCTTCAACAACTTTTCGTACTACCCTCTGTCACAGCCGCCCTTCATGCCCTAGCCCATTAACTGTGAATTAGCCCCGGGGGTATCGTTTTCTATTTCTTGTTAATTTCTTCGCCCCTCTACACTTGATTAAGTCCCGGGGTGTTCGTCTTTCGGCAATTTATTTAGGGCGCCCACGAGACGTTCGCACACAAAACCCACGGACGGCATTCCATTGTGGCAGCATTTGGTTCAGTGTCGTGCTGTACAGCAGGTGCATCACAGCAGAAAAGAGACAACGCCCCCCGGGGCTTTTTCGCGCGTTTTGTTTTTTCAGAAAGATCCCCTCTACCTTTCAGATAGCCCCGGGGTGTATGATTTCACAAAAGTAAGACGATCGCCTCGGGAGGCTATGACAGAGGATGTTGGCATGTTGGCATGCGAACGTGCTGGCAATCTCGCCATGCGGACTCGGCACTACACGCCAAAACACTTGAAGCGCATGGTACACAGTCTGCCTGCAGCTCATGAAATAGCGAAGCAATCCTACCAAGACGAATGAGATGTTGCATTCCAGACTTCACATCACCCTTCTGGTCGCACAAACAAACAAAAGCCGGTAAGAGCACAAGAGAGGGCCGATCAGGACCTGGCCAGTGACACGGGAAAAGTTTATCAAAATCTTGTCAACCTCGGCATTGACACATTTTCTGGTCATGGGGCATGACGTCGAGATCGATCACACCCGCGTTGGCGCTGTATCAGTAGACATTGATGGAAGACTGCTTAATGGCACTTTCCGAGCCAAGTTCCTGACATTTTCTACCCCTACCGAGCGGATAATAACAAAATACCGTACGGTTGCGAGTCAGCGCACGGTCCAGGGTCTCCGCACGGTCCGGAGTCATCGCACAGGGGTGCGATGACTCGCAACTTAGGGTAGTTGAGCGCCAGCGATTCTGGGGCAACTTTCACCCCTGCAACCAGGCCAGTGCTGGCATGTTGTTAGCTCTGCCTTATGGGTAGGTTGTGGTCGGGCACCACACGTGGAGGTATGAAGGAAATGAAACACATGGGTATTTCCAATGGATCGGTAACCTTGAACATTGTCCATTCAACCAAAACACTAGTAAGAAAAACAGCAGTCATAAGCCAAATCAACGAACAGCAGTAAGTACCATGGAACAGCACCACTACTACCTATGTTCTATTTTCGCTACCAAACAAACTTGAAACCCCGTCACTACCAAAAGCACCCAACAGCGCCAACCTCCGTACTGCTGGGATGAAAACACAAGAATGTTCGGGCCGCCAACCTGCCACTGACGTGCACGTGTGTGTGTAGATTGCGTGTTTGGCCTGCAAACGCAGCACAACTGAGGTGCCCGTGCGTCTGCAAAGATTTTTCGAGCACCGCACATACCGGAGTTATCGCACAGGGGTGTGCGATAAAATTTCTTGATACTGAGCCGCCGAGCGCGACCGTTCTTTTCCCTCCGAGGAGGGAAAAACATTCTCTATCTACCAGGGGCCCAAGTTTCAATAAACGACCGCCTGAATTGTCCATTCTTTTCGACCAGCACGAGGTCTATAGAGCACCGCTTGACGATCTGCTGGCATGTGAGGAACAAGAAAAATAGGGCGCTCTTCACCACACCGGTTTGGTCGTGCTCCGACAGAAGATGGCCGTGCTTCATCGGCGATTGTACCCCAAAACCATAGGAGGTACTCACCCCGCTCCCCGCGGAGTTGTAGAGGTGATGCAAGCCAAGGCATCGTGGATCTCTCACATATACACACACGCGCGGTTGGTTGCTTGTTTCATTCCCCCAGGAGAAACAGAGGAAGCACTCAGCGAAACACGCAACACCGCCAGGATTGGCAATATAGCACTGGGGGGGATAGGGATCCATACACAGAGCTAGTGGCGGACGCCGTTGTCATGGCTGTTGTCTAGGTGTGTGGACAGGGATCATCAGTGCAACCCAATCTGCCTGATCCAACTGGTCCCAGCAGATGCGGCGTTTTTTGTTCGGGCTGTCCCACACTCTCGGGATCGCCGATCGAAATTTCTGAGCGTCCTAGGCCCTCCTGGTCTGCATCACACAAGACGAAGCTGGAGCTCGTGGCGGGTACCTTTGTTATTACTGTTGCTTCGGCGCGCGGGGAGGGGTTGCCTTGAAACAAAAAGCTGTGCCATGGGCTAAAATGCTCAACAAGAGTCTCCTTTTTTTTGGCGGGATGTTTTTTCTCGCATGCCAAATGCGCTGTACCGACTCTTGCCGCCTCCAACTTCCGTGGGTCCTACGGCCCCGTGGCCTCCATCAGCCGCCTCACAAGACTTGATGGCATAAACACAGGTCGCGGGGAATAGCTTTACAAGTGCTGCTGCGAGACTTCTGTGCAGAGAAACCATCGAAAGATCAAGTCGATATGAAACGCACGTATTGGCACACAGGTCTACCGTGGGTGACGTGAGATACCACACCCCCTGTGCCGATTTTTTCAAGTTCGATTATTCCACGACGAAGAGGATGTGTAAACTCAGCGAGACGTTGTCGGAAAGCTCTCGACGATACGGTTCCCACACTACCATTTTCGGCACCGCCAATCTTTGTGGTGTGGAGCAACCGTGCTTGGAAGTTGGTCCAGGGTGTGGTATCTTGCGTCATCTACAGCAGTTAAGCTGTGTTGCGCATGAATAAATATTCCCCAACGGCCGTCCGTTCGTTGTAGATAGAAGATGGAGGAGGAGTCATCGATGATGGTGACTCGGATCCGAATTCGACGAGTGGGTGCACTCGCGCAAAAAGCATCGCAGATAGACTTTTGCAAGGTATAGAGTCGGCTACCCCGCGGCTCATTACCCCGCCCTATCTAGTAGTACCGCCTTCAGGGTTTACTCAGGACCGTACATACCGGAGTCATCGAACAGGGGTGTGCGCTATGTATCAAAATCAATGATTTCATTCGATTCACGCACAGGGTCCGGGGTCTCCGCACGGTCCGGAGTAATCGCACTCCTGTGCGATGCAAATTCAATGGCGAAAATGTTTAAAAAACGACCTCAAGGGGGTGTGGTTACTCGCAACCTTGCGGTAAACCCACCCAGCAGGTTAATTTCCTTGGTCACTGAAAATACCTCAACAAATCCCTTCGATTTGGGTTTTGTCTCGAACGGGGAGGCTCTGTATGCGATTGTATGCATATAGTACGTATGCATGGCCTATTCTGCGAAGGAATGATGACATTGCGCCGAAGAAGTCACCGTTGGTCGTATTTTTCTATTTTACTTTTTTCTCGGTGGAATTGCACACTCAACGGCACCCGCACACCCGCATGTATGCGGTTGTTGACAAAACTGTTCCAGACATCGCAGACGTACATGAGGTGCGATAGTCAAGCTCTGGAACTGGACATGTGTAGCACACCCGTCATGGCTTGGTGAGCGACACCAACATCAGTTCGCCTTTGCTGGTGCACAGGACAAAGATGCACCCACCTGAAGATAAGTTGGCCCGCGGACAAGAAAGCTATGGATGCTGGCCGCGTCTCTCCATCTGCAGGTGTCATTCCCGTCGCAATCAGAGGCACTAGCTCCGGCCTGCCGCCCTTCCTCTCCTTCCCTATCAACCATGTACGCCGCGCTGAAATCCACTCCCGGAGAAAGTGGTCTCTCGGCTTCCGCTTCACCGCCCACACTAACAAGGCCTGAGAAATCGGCAGAGGTATGTTGGACCACTTCCCAGTCACAGCATTCGTCCGACACACCATCACCAGGACCACGCCCATGATCCGCGGGTGCAGCCCCTTTTTGAGCGTCCTCGTCATCTCTTGACGAGCGTCGGGATGTGTCTGCGTCAACGGTCTCCTCGCTCGAGCGTCTCCGGCCCGTCCTCGGCGTTGGAGTAGAACATGCCGCAACGCTGCTATTTTGCTTCCCGAGGAAAGCGGGAACGTCATCAGGGGGAAGGGCACTTGCCGACGATGTGGGGGACCGGGCGCCCGATCTTCGCAATCCCAGCCACTTCGACATAGGTCTTGATGAAGGAGAAGAGGGCCGCGGCAGGGTTGTGTGTGGGTGGCGGCTTGGCGTACACTCTGTCACCTTTACCTTTCTCTCATCTCAAGCAAGTCTATTTTTCGCCGCTGCCGCTGTGCCGTCTCGGGAAGAGTTGCGGCATCATTCGTTTCGTTTCATTGCCCCGATTCCTACAATCGGGCTTCCGAGCGCATGTGTACCTCGATAAATCCAATTGGGCGGGCTCGTGCAAGATGCGGGAGCAAGATACGCTCGTGCTCGTGACTTTCACATCATTCATACTTCGGACGGGCCGTCAAGGGTGGATTCTCGCTAACCTTTGAGATGTGAGAGAACCCGCGATGCTCTACCTCACGCTCGAAGACGACCCTTTTCCGGACCAAGAATACGATGAGGAGGCTCTCCTGGAGGTGTGTTTCACGGCCAACAACGCTGCACATGAAAAGATTATGCCTGCACGTTCGACTGGCTAACCCACCAGCCTGGTGGTCTAGACTACAGTAGTGCCGCTCGCCCATAGACCATAGAATAAGAAAAATCGCAAGACGTCGAGGTTCAGTACATACATGGGGTCGCCACCATACCAAATCCTGTATGGGGGCCTAGGAAGAGCAGTGGCCAAAATCGGGTGCACCCGGTCCAAACACGGCCATAATCGGGTACCCCTACAAGACGCTACTGGAAGCGACCGCACGACACCGTCTGATTGGCCGACGCCAGCCTCTACCCGACCTTGACCGTCTTTCCACCGGGTGCACCCGATCTTGGCTACTCAACCCCCCGGAGGAGTACCCGGTGTTTCTTTCCCATGTCCGAAGATGGCGGGGCTGTTCGGCGAAAACCCACATGCACACAATCACGTGTAGGACGCACACCGCTGGCCGCTCGTTCGTCACCAATGAGAAAGAAGCAGGAAGCAGACAATTTTGTATATTTTTTAGATGCGTCTCGTGTGTGTCGCATCTCGTGAGTGAGGTATTCATCCACAGCTCTTCTCGTTCACCGCCTGCCTGATGCCGTTTCCCCCAAGCGAGAGAGTCACCGCCAGCGGTGGGTCCGCCCCCGCCTGCCGTCAGAACGTCCGAATACGAGGGCAAGGCATTGCTGACGTGTACTTGTGTGCATGGGGTTTGGCCGAACAGCCCAGCCATTTTCGGGTAGGGGCAAGAAACCGGGTACCCCTCCGGGGAGCGAGTAGCCAAGATCGGGTGCACCCGGTGGAAAGATGGTCAAGGTCGGGTAGGGGTGGGCGTCGGCCATTGAGATGGTGTAATACGGTCGTTTCCAGCAACGTCTTGTAGGAGTAACCGATTATGGCCATGTTTGGACCGAGTGTACCCGATTTTGGCCACTGCTCGCTTAGGAACAGCCTGTGTTCAATCGTCGAGAAATGAGACCCATGTTAATGGTTTCAAAATGTTGAAAATAAATCTTCAAATGTTGTCAAACATTTGCGCGTGAATATCTGCCAGAGAAACATATGAGTATCGATTTTATGCGAAAAAATATCTTATCGTGTGGTTTTCTCGGAATGTATCAGAAGTGCAGCGGGAATCGTGGTCTGCTGCTATCAAACGATTTGTGACAAACCACAAATGCGTCATGGAAACCGAATGTAACGAGCTCGCAAAGGGCTCCCGACAACCCTTAATGCACTGAGCTGATGCTGTGCCCGCCAATATGTGGCGATGGCGCTCCGGGTGTGCGAGAAAAAATGTTCTCGGTGTCAAAAAGAGACCAAAACGTGCGTCAGCGCTTCCCAGCGGCAATGAGTCAGCCGCTTGAGAGGAGACTTCAGTCCAAAACTATCCAGCTCTCGCCCGTTAGACCATCGATTCATGTTTTGTCTTCTTGGGTGTCTTCTCCATCAACGACTCTCATCCGCTTGCGCGTGGGTTAGCAGTGGCCGTGCTCAGTCGACAGAGAGGCGCATCGTTGTGCGCACAAAGTTGTGGACACAACGTTTTTTTCGATCAATTTTTTCACTTGAATATAGAGGGTTTGTTCTTCCGTCCCAAAGAAGACTTTTTCAACGTACCGAGTTCACAGCAACGCGCCTCCCTGCCTGTTGAGTACGTCCACTGCTGAAACACGTACACCCGGATGAGAGCCGTTGATAGAGAAGACACCCAAGAAGACAAAACATGAATCGATGGTCCAGAGGACGAGAGCTAAATAGTTTTGTACTCGCGTCTCCTCTCAAGCAGCCGACATTTTGTCGTTCGGAGACACAAACCACGTTTCCTCCGTGCCCTCCAAACCACCCCTATTTGTTTTTTTGTGCACGCTTGACGAGCTCCCGCCATGTATCAGCCGGCAAAACGTTGACACGGTGACTCTAGGGTTGTCCGGATCCATCTATGAGCTTTCTACGTTGAGTGTGCGCTGCGCAGTGGTCGGTGTTGAGGACGGAAGGGGCGGTCGGCTACTAATCTCGCCGCTCTTGGAAAAGATGTTTGCGACCTGCCTCATTTCAAAATGTTTGTCAAACATTTTGTCGAACGAGCGACTTTTGCCCCATTTGAAAATCTTTGGGAAGATTTTGCCATAATATTTTCTCCCATAAAAAGTGAAACAAAATATTGTTCCGCAAATCTTTGACAAGTTTGACGATTTCGCAAAGATTTGGCGACCATAAACATGGGTCGGAAGGCTGCGAGCCTTGCTCATATACTGTCGGGGTTTCTGAGCGAGTCGGTCCTCCTTATTTGAGTCTGTCCGTTTATTCGCACCAAGTATGTGTGGCGCCGAGTCTCCCTATCCACTCAGCAGTGGATTCTGTACATGTAAAGTAGACTTTCTTCCGAGGTCCATGAGAGTTGCTGGTGGAGAGAGACAACAACAGCAGTCGCGGCGTCCGTTGGGTATTTTAGTGCTCGGGATCACGGCCTCAGAAGCGCAGGCGAGGGGAGGACTGGGCCCCTCCGAGATCACTGCTGATTCCGAGACGGATTTATGAACCCCAAAGCGTACATCATCTCCTGTGTCAAATGAGCTGACCTGACTATTCTGGACAAGACTGCCCAGTCAACGCCCGACTGGGTAGTCTACAGTCTACGCAGAGCCAGTGGGTTTTCAAACTTATGCACAAGGCCACGCGCCTATTGTACGGTTCCGTCCTTTCGCCCCTGTAAGGAACAACAGTTTTGTACTGCACTGAAGGACCTCCCACCTGGGGCGTCGTGGAAACGTAGCGGGCTTGACCACTGCAGATTAATTGTAGGGTTTTCCAAAACGAGTATATATATTGCCTCAACATACACATACGGTGTGCGAATACAAGTATTCACTGCAAGCATTATTTTTAATTGCTGGTGTTCTTCCCCAAACACACAACAAGTTGGTTCGATCGGTGGCAAGAAGGGACGGGGATGACCGAACGGTTAGTGAGCTCATCAGATTTCAGGATGCTTTGGAACGGCTGGGACTTCTTTGGACTCCATTGGATTCCCTCGACAAACATCAGGCCCACGAATTCGTGCGGAACCTCCACGTGAGTCGTTAGTAGCATCCGCAACCAAATATGCCGAGAACAACGAGATCATCACGAGTGTAGAGGGACCGGCCATTTATATTGGAACTCACCTCATCCTCTATCGAGCGGTGAGTCTCTTTCTTTCATGGAGATCATTTGACAACGACCATCGATCGTAAGCTTCAGTCTTGTGTCAGGTTGTCGGTGAAATGGACCAATCTGCTTGCCGTAGGGCATTCATTTCCTTGAGACCGCTGCAAGCTGTATTCGTTTTTCCTCTCTTTTTTTCCCTCTTTTTCTGTGCCAGATGGCCCTGTCTCCGCTTGCGTTGTGAAGTACCAAGATTGAACCAAGGGGGTGTACTTCTTTCTCTCCGGCCCGTGATGGTAACTCCTAGTCTCAGTTGTTCCTCCCATAGCGCGCAGAGGGAGTGGAGGACTCCAGAATATCTGTCGTTGATTTCTATTGACTTGCGGACCCCTCGGGGCCAGTTTATTTGAGTGTACCTTTTTAGGGTAAGATAACCTGTGACCACGGGAATCGACCGCATCGAGTGTTGGATCAGTGTGGACTTACGAAGATACTGGGTAGCGAAAGATCAGAACGATTTTTAATGTGAAGACAACAACAACAACAACAAGCAGACATTCAATTTTCGAGTAGAAGGCCTGCCCGAATCCACATGATGCCTATGGAAGTCATCTCATCCTCTATCGAGCGGTGAGTCTCTTTCTTTCATGGAGATTATTTGACAATGACCATCGATCGTAAGCTTCAGTCTTGTGTCATGGTTGTCGGTGAAATGGACCAATCTGCCTGCCGTAGGGCATTCATTTCCTTGAGACCACTGCAGCATTCAATTTTCGAGTAGAAGGCCTTCCCGAACCCACATGATGCCTATGGACGTCAACCTTGGAGTGGTCCAAACATTATAAGGTACTCTGATGGGCGTTCAACAAGTCTATTTATAGCGTTTCTTTTATTGAAATGGCTACAGTCGTGCTGGAGTGAAGAGATTGAAACGCTCAAAGTTGAAAACATGCTCGCGCGATGGTCAACCGGTTACACACAGCTGGAACTGACTGCGCCGGGAGACATGGTGTACCTCAAACACTCGCCAGCGATGAGGTCGTACGTCGTGTTGAGGGGGACAGTTCTGCTCACTAACAACGTGCTTGACAGAGAAGGGGCGGAGGTGAGAGACTCACAAGGAACAAAGAATAAAGGAAAATTGTCAAAAAATCTACCTTTGCCATGAGCCAGCCTCTCCGGCAACGACGGGGTACGGGTGTTGTCAGTGAGGTCGTGACGGTGCATGAGCGCATCGAAAGCAGCTGAGACGCACAGGACACTTTGCCGCTGCCTCACCTGCCTGGCACGTGCTCTCGATAAAAGCGCGGTTGGCCTGCCGCGGACAACATGTAAACGCCAAGGCAACACCTATTTGCCGACATTACGAGTTTTTCGGGACGGCTGCAACCGTCTGCGGAGCATCATAACGGGATCATCTTCAGTATTGCGTGTCACTATTGAAACTGATAAACGTTTTTTACCTGCTCTCGCTGTCCCCAAAGGGTGTGCGTGTGCTGGGAGCGGGGCAGGAGTTCGGCCACCCCTTGGACCCAGACCTAGATGGTGACAAGCCTGTTGAGGACTTTCTTGAATATGCGAAGACTCCACACCTAGAGCTTCCACACGACGGCGGTGGCGACGTTGCCGCTAAGACCCGCGGAGGGGGCAGGAAGGACGGGAGAGCCGAGCTTCTGGTAATCGGACGTCAGGACTGGGTTTCAACGCTCCGAACTTGCAGGCACGTCACGATAGTCACCTTTGGTTTGAACACGCTCTCTTCGGTTGCTCGCTTATTACTCGGAAGAACGTTTTATTTGCACAAAACCATCAGCCGGTGAAAAATGCATGTTGCGCATAAGCTCCAAACAGAATTATACGTATCAGCAACACTGCACCCTCTAACTCCAGCAGATAGCACTCGTACTCTCCGCATCATTTTCTCTCCGGGTACTCGATATTTCGTGGTTTTCTTGTTATCAGGAGCCAGTTCTTAAACACGACAGAAAAATACGACGCATTGAAGGAACCCGACCCCCTTAAGAGCAAGGCCCGCTTGGCTTTCAACTTTCCGGCGAAAGGAAGGGCGGGAGATCAACTCAAAATCGCGATCAAGTACCTCACGGAGAGGGTGAGATGGACCGCTATTGGTGAAACTGATTTCCCTACGTCTCCTGCGTAGCACAGCTTTTCGATGCAAGGTTATCCGTTGATGAGCTTTGGGATGACTGGCGAAGTGCTTTATTTTGGATAGGAAAACGTCCTGAAAATCTGGGTTTTGATGCCAACAATTCGAGACGCCCTTGAAAAGTTATCAACCCCGTTCAAGACGCATACTTTATAGGAAAGACCGCTCTTACCAACACTGATTCCAAGTACTATCGACCCGCACCATTTTACTTGTGACGACGGACATGAGTGTATTGCAGAATTATTTACAATGCGGGAGATGATGCTCAGGGTATGGTCAGAAGTTTATCATACGTGTGAAGATAGCAACAGTGCCGACAAATTCGCTTCCTACCTAAATTCGAGCGAATTGGGTCACATTCGTTGGAGAGGTTCGTCCTTAATCGTTCCCCCGGAGCTCAAAGCCGTGAAAATGAAACCGAGGAACACGCGCCGTGATATCTGTGTTTTGTGATGGGGAGTAGATCCATCTTGACGGCCTTTAGCTGTCACACTCACTAGTTCAAGATGAACGACTAAACTCCTGTAGGAATCCGGACGTCATCGCTTTGAGTTCTTTGGGCCTAGATACTTTTATAGGTGTGCGTCGAAGGCAAGACACGAGTATCAGGATGATAGAGCTACTGCAACCTCTGCCCTGGGTATGAAATCTATGAAAGTCGACGTGAAAATTGTGCAAACGTTTACAGGGATACATCAACGTATCCACAAAGGGCCTTCCTCATCATTCTATTGATAGCTAGATTTCTACGGACAATTACTGTCCTCAGCGTATTCCGTCAGTGCTCGCGGGACTCCCACGTTGCAACCGATTCCGGTCGTTGTGGATTACGCCATGAGATATATTCATTTCGTTTACGTGTTCTGTTCCACGAAGTGACGGCCGTTTGATGGTGTGAAATTTGATCTACATTCCCTTGGACCCGCAAACATATTCCAGAGGTGACCCCTCTTGTCAGATCCACCACCGTTCTCTATTTATCGCACAGGTGGCTTTCTGCGCTGATCTACCACTGGAGCAGGTATCTGCCATGGCTGCAGCAGTTGAGCTACGTGGATTGACAGTTCCAGGCAGGCGCGTTTGTATTTTTCCGTTTATGTGGACACCTACCAAATGAAACAAAAACACATCGGTCGTTCAGCAACATTCAGCGCTATTTTGAAACAAGTGGGTATACGTTCTTGGAAAGTCGGTTCGATGCGGGTAGGCTTTTCAACAATTAAAGTCCCAAACTCGGCAAGCGATAAGAAACAGCAATTGTACGCAAATGCGTTGAGAGTGGAATGAATCCCGCACCCCGGACTCAGATTCAGAGCCGGGAACAAATCAACGACGTACCACACGTTTTTTTGTTTTCCAGGCATGTCTTTCGGAGAGGGCGCGAGTGCTTCGGTGAGGCATACATCATTTTTACTGGAACTGCCGACCAGATCGGCGGCGATAAATCGGGGGATAGACTGATCACGTGAGTGTACGCACGTGGTCTGATCTCGCCTGTATTTTCTCTACACTGCCCTTGTTATATGCAAAAGTACTCGAACCTCGCGGGCGCTCATTGTTCGTGTATCACGGAGGTCGTGAAAAGCTAGTAGACTGGCACGTTGCGAAACAATGCGCGCCTCCTTTGAAGTCAAGTAGTTTAGCAACAACTCCACTCGAAGTTGGTTCACGAGTTCAACAGCGACGTTTCCTCGCGAAAAGCAACTTGCGTGGCTCGAACACCTGGTGTTTGGTGACCGGCACGATCTGCAGTGGACACGAAGGGTGTAGATGCCAACCAGGTTGGCTTCGATTCCCCTCCCCTACGACAGTCTCGATGCTACGTCGCGTTTCCACGTGCTGTGTGCATGCAGAGAGGGAGATCTGTTCGGTGATGAATACTTGTCGGTGGCCGTGAAGCATGTGCTGGGCATCCCGTTTCGGACCGCCACGGTCATGACCCGGACGGCTCCCTGTGAGCTTCTCGTGGTGCCCGCCAGGTGAGAATGAAGCGTTGGACGAAACAACCACGGCGTCAGAGAGTTACTCCTCGCCTTCATCGGATTCCCGCTAGTCTTCATAGGGTGAAGCACGGTATAGGTAATTACGTGGGCATCTGATGGTCTCGAGTCTTCTGGTAACCGTGGCTTTGAGTACGTCGAAAACATTTTTCGCGCACGTAGTCTGGGGTCAAAATTGGCGTCGGCCAGTCTGTATAGACCAGCCTATATAGACCAATTCGAGGTCTGACGTTAAAGAGAAGGGTGACCCTAGGCGCTTTCCTTTTCAGCACGTTGATTGCCAACAGCGACCTGTTACCCGTGCGTACCTCCCATGTGTTGGCTTGCTTCACCAGGGAATGCCGCCGTCTGCGTGCCTTTGTGGCTCTTCGCAATAGCGAGAAGGCCATGGCAATATTCGACAAGGTGACGAACCAAGGACATGTTCGCGTGGAGAAGCCCCCGTTTCTCCTCTCTGAAGAATGCGGTACATCATGCAGCCATGCGATATCAGCTTATTGTTTGGTCCATTAGGGGTTGCAACCAGAGCACATTGTTGGCCTTCCCTCTGTATCATCCAGGGCCAATAATGATGCTTCCGTACCGTCAGAAAGGCTGGCGTAGTCGGTGAGTGCTTTTCTGTTTCTTCGCCCGAACAGAGCAGTAGAACCCATATATATTATTTGTTCAATTTCTGATCTTGCTTGACCAACCCATCAGTTTTACTTCACTCGATCTCGTTCACTGATCGACATATGTCACTGACGTGCTTTGGCTGTGACGGGTAAGGTCCATCTATCAATTTCTTGCTCATACAGGGAGGCATAGATTTTTCCGATCGACAATAATGTATTCATGGCGCGTTTTGTGTTGTATAGCTTCAGAATTCATCATTCTCTCGCGTCTACCTTCTAGTACCTTATGCACTCCTTACGATGAATGACGCTCTAGCCAATGGCATTGCATTTTTCTTTTCTTGTCGTAGCACTCGCTCTTCAGTGGTAACTTGGCCGACACCTATGAATTCGTTCACCATGAGCGGTTATTCTCTTCACCACCCAGTCTTCAGCCTACAAGTCTACCCAACCAAGTGTTCATATTGTGTAGGCGGACCTCTGCAAAGCTTTCAGTTTGGCAGCAGTGAACGAACCACTCTCTCCCACATTTGTCTAAAAATCCACGTGTCTCTGTCTCTCCATCTCCTCTCTCCCCGTTTTTTCTGTATTTTCCCTCCTGTGCCGGCGGCAGTTTTTCATAAACCTCCCGAAAGGTGTCTGCTCTGAGATCGCCTCTCTCGCCACATTTCGGACGATCAAGATGAATCAAAAGCTAGCGGAAGATGGGGATGAGGTCTCAACTGTCTTCTTTGTCGTTCGAGGCGAGTGCGTCTCGAAGTCGAGTAAACAGTTCCACCGGCAGCCAGGCACGGGCAAAGAGGAGGAGGAGGCCCAGCGGTACGGCCCCGGGGACATTGTAGGCTGGTGAGAGTCGTGTTTGGCGTATTGGCTAGGCTTATGAAGTTGAAAACAAACGATTGGACAGAACGTCATCTTTTGGATGCCTCGTCTCTAGAGGATGAAACCCGTTAGGGTCAGGTTAGATTTTGACTCCTCGTCCAGTTCTCGCCGATTTTCTTGCTGTTTGAATATTGTGACTGCTGCAGGACATGTTCTTGGGGTTGGCAATGGCGGAAAACACAGTGAAGTGGCCCCAACAGGACGCAAACCAGTGAAATCATTCACAATGGCACGATAAGACTTGGCAACGTCCCGGGCCGCAAGTGAATCGTTGCCATTGACGTGCGTAGCAGGTCATTCTGTGTGAAAAAATTACTATAGGGAGCAAGGCGTGCAGATGGCCGTCGAAGGTAAACCCTTTCGAAACTATCAGGAAGGGAAGGGAAGTAGCGCTGAATCGAATTTTCAAGATTCTCCCCAACCTCAATCCTTCCATCGCACCTGGCGGAGAGCAAACGTTTGTGTTTTGATTTTCTTTTCTATTGATGCGCTTGTTCGTCAGGCCATATTTGATGCCCGGACCGCCAGCACGTGGGCGTAGTCCAATTGCCTCGAGAACGGCGACCAGTACAACGACACCACAAAAGACAGCGATCGGCGGGGGTGCCGAGGATAGACCGAACACGCCACCGGAAGGAAATCAACAGGGACGGAAGCGGAGGTCTCGTCGCAACGCCAAGGTGCCTAAAAGCCGTCCTTACAAACCCCTGCCATCGGGTAATTCCGTGTCCCTCTGTCACCAACGAAACGCCCCGTGCCTTCACGCGTTCGATGCATTCGTGTACGCCACGTCATGACCCAGGCGCGTACCAAGGCACGGTAGGCGTGCCAAAACGACGAACCAAACAGCCTCGCCTCGGCTCCGTCGCGTACGTACGCGAAATGGGCATAAGCGCGGATGCAAGTCTGATCGACTACTGCCAACATAATAGCCCCATCTCTAAATCGAACGGGTAAATAAATGTCTCCGTTGCAAGCCGGAGGTGACTGATTCTCTGCATGGTTGCATGCCTGCGTGTGTAGGAGTGGCACTGTTCGATCACAGTAACGACCCCGGCCCAAGTGCTTTCGGTCCCGTTGGCCGCCCTCCTTAGCTTTCTATCGGAGAGGGCCATGAAGGGGTTAAGGTCAGTGGGAATGGAAACCATTTCTGTTGGCGGACTTAAGCCATTTCCGAGCACTTTCATGCCAATTTCGTCAGCGCAAATTTCGATGCGTGTCCAACTGGTTGAGCCCAAAAAAATCGCAGACTATGATGCGTTGCCGAGGGCGAATGATGAGAAGGAATCGCTGCGAGCTCCGTTACAGAACAGTGGCTCAATGGTGCAGTTGCCTAGCTCGAATCCTTGGCTCTACGATGTGCGCTTGAATCTCCCCGAAGCGAGAAAACTCGCAAATTGAACGGAAAAGCGCATAGGGGTCCACACAACAAAAGAGGGATCGATACACCCTTCTCGTCTAGAATATTGAACGCAAGCACCGCAGGAGGAAAGGTGAAATAATCCTCCTCGCTAACCCAGGCTGGTGGGCTAAGCTTAATTTTAGAATCTGCAAGGGTTATTTCGCGAATTAGGATGATTTTTCTCGACAACCGGACTTGCCCAAAACTCACAAGTTGAACGTTTCGGACGGTGCTTCTGCAACCCATGGACGTGTGTGTGTCTAACGGTTGCTCTGACAAGGTGACAGTAAGACATTTTCATACTACTCCAACGGACAGTATACATTTGGCTAAGGCGTCAACCTCTCACACCTACAAACCACCACGCTGTCCTCGCGCCTCTACGTCCACCTATTCCTGGGTATTTTCCTGAAACCTATCCACGGGTTACAGGAGGTACATCGCTTACACGCACAAGCAGAAATTGCAGGGACCTTCGTCTTTGTCGCATTCGGGCGGTCTCGGCGACGACGAGAGCTTAGATGGAGAGAGTGAACTGGGGGAATTTTTCAGCGGCCACGGGGGATGCGACCGAAACGCCCCGACGCTGTTCTCTGGTGGCGGCACATGGAAAGATCAAAGAAAAACAGGGAAAATGTCTCCTCCCGTGACCCGACTAAGGTACTGATAACTATAACGGCAGGATGCCCGTTCTGCTCTCTTTTCTCTCCGTGTCCCAAAATAGCACATGGTGCTTTAGCTTTCCTCCTGCGTGTTGGTGTACTGAGAGACCCAGACCGGATACCTTGTAAGAAATCTTCCGCAGCTCGTTGCATCTACTGGAATGATGTTTCACTATTTGCTACCATACGCCAGAATGTCCATTCTTCCACACCCGGCACAGGTTCTCCGCTTGTTTTGCCTCTCTCGGTTCGCATGGCTACAACTCACGGGCAGTTGGCTGTAGCTCTATCATCAAAGTGACTCAAACCTAATCTCCTTCGCTTCCGCCCCTGCAAAGACCATCAACGGCACCAGAACTGATCACCTTCAGGACGGTCATCCCAACCGAAGAGTGCGAAAGCCGGCGCCCGAACACAGCAGCCTCGCCCGTAGGCGTACAAGCTCTTCTTGACGGGATATCCAGCCGAGACAACTGGCCCCGGCCGCGACCGAGCACCCGCACGCGCTGGCGTTGGCGCGTGGGCTTGACAGATTCTACCGCAGACCCAATCTCGACCGCCCCGCAGGGGACCCACAAGTTGAGACGTAGCCTGCAGTCCGCGCCGAGTTCATCGTCGTCGTCGCCGCCGCCTGTGATCTGGGGCTATGCTAGAGTAGCTGGGCGAGGGATCGACGGGCACGGGGACGAGGCAGAAGCACGCGGCGGGCGCTGCTCCTGCCCGATGGAAAGCTGCCGCGTTTGCACGCCGTTGGACAGGTGACAGACGACCGGGGGCGAGCTGTTCGTAGTTGCACTTGTTCAAAAACACAATCCTAGGGTTTCGACCAGTTTCCATCACGCAGTTATCATTTGGCTTCAGAGTGAACCTTTGATTACGGCAGAGCCAAGCAAGTTTGTTGTTGATGATCTGCCCTCCCGTCAAAAATACGCATTCGAAATGCCACTTCATACATAGCTTGGATCCCCCCGCCAAAGCTTCGCCCACCTTGTTCACGAACCACGTTGACGCTCGGGAATTGTGGTACTTCCAGGCTTGAGCGACTGCGAAATACCACCATCTGGACCCCGTCACTACCATCACGCTCAACCAAGCCCGCCAGCGCACCTTCTGCGGTGGCCCGAAGCTTTGCAAGCGGCTGCACTATGCGAAACACAGGCACCATAGCCCAAACAAAGGCCACTACGGATACTCCTGGGAACACTCTCTCCTTGGAGCTAAAGCGGTCGACGTCCCGTCCCGGGCTCACACCATACGTCCACCACGCCGGCAAGGCCCATGTCATTCATCCGACGGGTGGCAAAGCAGCGGGAGATGAGGCCTTTGGCGGAAAATCCACTCTTTGGGGAGGGTGGGGATTGCCTTCGTCCAAGATCGGTGGCACAGGTAATGGGGTCGTTGCCAAGGGCGGTGATGGTGCCCATGGTGGGACATCGACAAGCGGAAACAAACTCGCTAAGGGCGCCCACGTGGGCTTCCATGATCGTCGTACATCACCAGCTGGTCAGGGAGGAGCGGTGATTGCTGTCGCCGATGCCCCCGTCACGGCCGCCGTCGCGCCGATGTCGGACTTCGGCGTCACCAATACAAGTCTAGGACGAGGTGATCGCCGTGAACCAGACTCGGGAAGCGAAATATCCTTACCTCCAGCCGCTGCAATACTTCCACCGGATCAACCACACCTTGCACGGCTTTCGTACACCCTCGTGCAACTCAGCACAAGGTGCGTACGTGCGCCGTCGGTTGGTATTGCTGTTGCCACCGGAAGCACGTGTTCCGCGGTTTACGTATGTATTTGCGGGTCGTCTCTTCTTTGTACGTTATCTCGTGATATTCTCTGCCGTTGCAGGCGCACATTTGTAAGTCTGTCCATGCCCTTACGAGGAACGAGAGATCATACAAGCGCTGACGGAAGAAGTGGTCGAGTGCAACTGTTATACTCACGAGTGTGTAGCGCGTTGTGCTGAGCTGCTTCATTACGTAAACTTGACTTTATTCTCAAGGTTGTTTCCTTGTCGAGCTGCCAGCCAATGCTAGCCGAGCCCTGAAATAAAGTTTATCACAAACTCTCTGGCCGCCTTCACGTCAAAATCTTACAGGGCGGCATTGGACCCGTCCGAGCCATCAGCAAACCTATGCCTCCGAATCTTGGGCTCCTTTGCTTGCGAGAAGAAAGCCACGACGCGCGTGTCAAACCTTTACCGTTCCATTCTCCCGCCGTCAAGCGTGAGTACCGCAAAGTATACCTCGCAGTCCAGGCTTTGAGCCGAAAAATGTGTCGAAGTCGAGTGGTCGCCCATCCCCCTGACCAATCTCCGAACCTAGATGAATATTTCCCCCCTTCGCCAAACCCCGACCAGCTGAAGGGAACGGCCAGTAGACGGATGTCATTGGGCACCATTTTCGCAAGCCAGAGGGAAGGAGAGGTTGAGAGAGCGAGCGAGAGAGAGCGAGAGAGAGCGGGAGAGAGAGAGAGAGAGAGAGAGAGAGAGAGAGAGAGAGAGAGAGAGA
>CACKRE030005172.1:18955-34172 GCA_902602495.3 Ectocarpus sp. CCAP 1310/34
GGAGAGAGAGAGAGAGAGAGAGAGAGAGAGAGAGAGAGAGAGAGCGAGTAGGAGAGGCACATGTTACCACCGGTCGCCCCGGGGGTCTAGTGGGTAACCTCGCAGCCTGCTAAGGGCTAGGTCATAGGTTCGAGTCCCGGCAGAGTGAGTTATTTTCTCACTAAATAAATTCCGGTCTAGGATGAAAGCGACGCGCTGCAAAGCTCGTTGTTTGTAAACCATAATCGACCTCGAAAGTCGCGAGGGAAGGGATTGCTGTACCCTTCTCGCGATAAAAAAACCTCAGACAGGAACCGCAGGAGGGGGTCCAGCCCCCCCCTCCTATGTGACCCCGGTTGAGTCGTCTAGCTAGTGGAAGTGGGGGATAGGGGCCAGAGGGGCAGACGACAGAGTCCAATGATGGGAGAAAACAAACAAAATGTTGTACCAAGACGTTTGGATTCTCGCTTAAGCTGGGCGGCAGGAAAATCACATTAAGGACGAGGGCCTCATGAAAAAATATGCCGGCAATTGTCCATCACAGTGAATCATTTCCTCTAGGTTATTGGAACTTCAATGCCCGGTAAAGACTGGGACATTCTACGGAATATCCACGATGTTCCGTGAATGTTGGAATGTTCCTCGTCGTACTCATTCAATGCCTGCACCCTTGCTCTGTTTCGACCCTCGCACTTCGTCTCAATCAGCAGATAGTTTGGTTACCATGCCAGGGGTCCACTGCGAGGTGGAAGGACCAACTTGCGTTGACGTCATCTTGTTCAGACCATCTATTTCTTCTTCGCAAGGGTATACCCGTTGGGCGCTTGAGCTTCAACCTTCAACAAGAGAATACCCAGGAAAGAGGCGACGATACCCAGAAAAGTGGCTACATCGACCACGGCAGCAGATTCGGCGGCAGCAGTAGCCTCGGAAGATTCACCGGTACCAGCAGCGGCATAAGCATCGGCGGGAGCAGCAGCAGCAGCAGCAGCAGCAGCAGTAACGACGCCAGCATCCACCTCAACAATCCCGGAGGACTCGGTCGGGGATACGACTCCAGCATCCCCGCGGTTTTCAAAGCCAAGGTTGATTTCACTGTTAAATTATACGTTTTGAACAGTTTCGTCCATTGCAAGAGTTCTTTCCAGCGCCTCTAACGGTCCAAACCTCTAACCTATTCGGCAACGCTGGAAAGAACTGGGCAACGCTGTGCGAAGTTATCAGCGGGCGAAGCTAAGCGTAAGCTGGCGGAGAGCACCATCTCACTGTACTACTGTCCAGTTTACCTGCTATCGGGAGTTGTTTTTGAAAATCTATCAGAGGGTTAGAAACGCAAGGAGTCTCAAGCCGATGGAAAACCTACCAGAGGGTTAGAAACACAACGAGTCTTAAGCCGACGAAGAGTACGGAATCACCGACCATGTTTCCCGGTGTGCCTCGCCGTCGCTCGTTGAAAAATAGGGACAGCAGTTCGCGCTTGTATTCACACCTTCGGCGGACCGAGTCGAAACGGAATGGGCCCAGCACCAGCGAAAGGTGCTGGCAAGCGAGCAGCGAGCCCAAGCGGCTGCGGGCCCTAGGATGGCGGCAGCGAAAGCATCGGATACAGCACAACCACGAGAGAGAGACGCGGAGAGCGCCGGGTGGGCGTCGAGGGTAGAAGACAGCTGCAGCGGCAGTGGCAACAGCAGTAGTTGCAGAGGCAACGGTAGCCATGGCTCGGTCTTACAGTTGGATCCAGTTGACCCGCCGGAGGGGCTCAACAGTGGGCGTGACGAAGAGAGGAGAGGCGTAGACGCCGAGGGGGTCGTGACGCTCAACGGCGAAGGGTACGCGGAAGCCGCCGTTCGTGGAGATGCTGAAAGAAACTACAGAGAGTCCCACACGCAAGCTGACGGGGTAGCGGTGGCGGAGCAAGACGAGCCAGCGGTTGGAGGAGATGCTGGATCCAGCCTCGTCGCCGGCCATGTTGACGATGAAGCCCAAGGAGGTGCTGCGGTGGGCACCGAGGCGGGCGGTTCGACCAGAAATACCGAAAGCGTGAAGACGATGCAACAGGACGCGGATAGCAGACAAGAGGACAAGGCTTGCGACGACAACATTGGTGGTGTCAAAGGAGACGAAGGTACTGACGAGGCCAAACAAGACACTACGATGAGCGTGTCCCCGGGGGCCTTCTTCGACGAGTTGCTCGACACGAGCGATACGGAGAGCCCAGATGGTAGCGGCATCAACATCATGTGGAAAAGGAACGGGCATAACCGAGGCGCCGAAGGTACCGGGTCGTTCCTCGAAGATGACAAGAGCAGCGGCTCCTGTGTCGGCGGTGGTGTCGACTTGGACGGAACGTCCCGCGGAACGTGTGCCGTCCTTCCGTGGATTGTCAGCCGATTGGGACTTCTGGAACAGGCGAGCCACCCGTTTGACCCATCCGCATGCGGCGTACATAGCCAGGACATTCATACATATATATTTTTCATATTTTCGCAACGTTCTGCTTCCTCCCACGCCCACAGTGGCAGATGTTTCCGGCCCTGAGTCGTGGCCTCCCTTCTGGGTTATTCGTGCCTTGCTGCGAGAGCTTAGTGTGAAGCGGTTTCCCTTTAATTATTCATGTATTCCCCTGGATACTGGATATGTCATCGGATGATTCTTCTTTGTCTCTCCCCGCCCAACCGTCAGGTGGAGGGATGCTACGAAAGTGAAGCAAAGGCGCTTAAGAAGGCCGTCGAAATCCTCGTGAGTCTGGTTTCTCTTGAGTGCTTGTCTCGCTTTTTCTTCTCCCCAATACTACGTAGAACGGGCACCTTCATTTTGTTTCGCAGAAATAGAATGTTCTTGCCAATGTTCTCGCCATATCGCTTGTATATCTCTAGTAAATTCAATACGGAAATATGAGGCTAGCGGGGTTGTCCTTGTTCACAATCCGTTCCAAATTTTCCACGTAGATGAGAACATTCAGAATCGAACCCATTCGTTTCGCGCGTTCAATCTTTAGACTCGTGCGTCTGCCAGTGTGCCCTTCCTTGTCAATTTCCACGTCACCTGCCGGCGACCGACTCACCCCCAAGAGACCTTTTGATAGGAGGGGAAGGAGGCGGCTCTGCCGAGCTCGCACACATCTGGGCCGCTTCTCAACCAAGATTCCGAAGAACAAGAACAATCGGTCCCAGCTCGACCGCCAGAGCAGCAACACCCGCCAAATCCTCTCGACGACAACCGGGCATGCATTGTTCCGCTCTATCAATGGATCTCTCTCGGCGACGGCGGGATAAGCGCTGCCGAGGCTGCAATCGGAAGCCGATCCATATCGGGTAACTCCTACCACAACCCCTAGATCACACCAGTCCCATCCGATGTGACCTTGAGAAAAGTTTAGAGGCTGCCCCACTCGTGGGGCCACTGGCAGCGCATTGGGACGTTGGGCAATAGTGCGTTGAACAAGATGCTCAAAGAAAACGTTACGAATCAGAAAGGTGTTCGTAGACGAAACATGCTACTGCGGGATGCTATGCAATGCTGTCCACAGCATCCGGAACCTATCTTGATTCACCCACGTGGGATTCGCAATATCGTTGGAATCGCTCACAATAGGGCCTGCGTTCTGTGCTGCAAGTGAGGAAATGCCGTTGTTGCCAGAAATCCACCCGCCGACGTTTCCATGTTCTGACCTCGTTCACACCCATTTGGCATGCTCAGACTCTTTCGAGTGGAGAAGAGCCGGCGTGGATCCCTTCTCTGTCTGGGCCGAGCAGCGCGCTCGAAGGCTACGGAAAAATCTGTACAACCTTTTGAGAGCAGCGGGGCCCAGGTCATATCGTTTTGGAAGTCCCACTCGGTTTCGACAATCATGTTCAGCAAGTTCGACGACGATGAAGACGTCCATCAGAACAGAGACTTCACACAAACCAGATGCCTATCACACCCCACTTTTCGGGAAGATTGACCAGCGAACCCGGCTACTTTTTGCCAACGCCCTACACACCCAAGTGATGATTTGGAGGCTATTATTGCTGGTCAATCAGTACAAGTAGCCTAGTTAGATGTCATCTGAATTTGTTTTTGACCTCGGGAAACTTCAAGCTGGTTCCGGTTTCGGCCCGGAAGGCGGACTGTTTGTTCGATGCTCTCGACTTTTCCAGCGGTATGTGTCGTTTCCCTCTTTGCTGCCAATCCCAGGGAGATCAGAAGTCGGTGCGGGTTCGCCACGGCGGAGGAGGGCGAGGGGAGAAGCAAGAGAGGAAAGAAATCGGGAAGATTTATTGGGGGCGGCGATGGCGGTGGTGATGGTGGTGGCTCAGTGAGTAGAGACTTCCGGAGCCTCGGGCGAAAGAAAGCGGAGAAGGAAGCTGTAAAATCTGCCCGCACCGCTATTTTGCGACAAAACCAAAGGGTGTGTGCTCAAGTCAGGACATGATGACTCACACGTGCGTTCAAAACCGTCTTGGAAACGACACCATTTCGCGAATTTTTGTCGAGAGGCTCAATTATTCTCATGTTATGGTCATTTTTTTCGTCCCGGCGTGTTTCCGAGATGTGGTGATGATACGTACTTCTTTTATTTTTGGTTCCCTCTTTTCGCACGTTTCCTCTCTCCCCGCATCGTTACGGGCCTTCGTTTCATTCGCAGTTCGTGAAGCATGTGTTGGAGCTTGGGCAGTACCATCACCGATCTCATGTGCTTGTTCCCTCTGTCAAAACCAAAAACAACATGACAGTTGATCCAGACGGAAACGAACGTCAGGCGCCGACTGACACAACATTCTACCATAGATACTCCCATTGCCAGCCAGCAGCAGCAGCAGCAGCAGCAGCAGCAGCAGCAGCAGCAGCAGCAGCAGCAGCCGACACAACCACATGCACATAATGCAAGTGCGAGTAAGAAGGAGAGTGGCAGCATAGGAAACTCCAGATTACAGGCAAGACAAGGAACATTGGAAGATTCCGGGTCAGTCGATGGGACGGCGAGACGATTTGGGATAGGAGGCGCCGAAGGGGGAGGGGCTCATGGCGGTCCAGCAAGCAAGGAGCTGCGCCACAAGCTCCGAGTTCAGATGAATATCGAGCGGAAACGAGCACGCCTTTTCGAGGACATCCAGAAGCTCCCTTACATGTGAGAGGATCCAAGCTGTGAGCGCGTTGTTCGCCCTGATGGTGCTTTGCGGGAATACCACGAAAGTGGTTGGTGCACATGCAGCTCTGTTGGACACCGTTCTCAAAACGGAGAGCTGTGTCTAGATAAATGATCGAGTGCTTGGGTTTTGCAGAGTTTTATGTGTATGACGACGAGCATCGGGGATAGCTCACTATGGCGAAATTATTATTTTGAATCGGACCGTTCGTACGGAAGGAACAAGCGGTAAAAACTTCACCATTTCGCCTTACCCGCCACGCCCCTTTGTCTACCCCGATTTCAACAGTGGAACAAAACAGGGCATCAACAGCACCAAGGGTAGCAATGTCAGTGGTATGAACGCTGGCCGGTTCCCTGAAAGCCAAAATACACGATCCATCGGAGAAAGCCCACAGAAAACCAAGGTCATCGGTAGCAGCCCGCCCGCTGTTGTCCTCCGAGCGCCTAGGGTGCAGGCTCAGACACGCCTCCATGGGAAACCGGTGTCCTCGTTCTTCGTGCGGGCAAACGCTGCCGCCGGCGCGGCGTTGGCCGTGAAGACGGCCGTGGGGGCGCTCGACGGAGACCGCTCCCGATCTTCTCCTTCCACATCTTCTTGTTGCTCGTCTTCGCTTCCATCGCCGCGACCCTCTCGGATCGAGCAGCAGGAAGGCTGGAAGGCTACAGCGCTAGCAGACACAGGAGCTGTCCCTCACCAAGCCCAGACAGGAACAAACGCCAACACGAGCGTGGCGAGTCCCGCGAGCGCCGAGTGCACTGCGAACAACTTGGGCGCTTTCACGAGAGCACGGGGGAGCTGCGTCTCAAACACCAGCGACGAACAGAACACCGCCGCCGACAGCGGAACGCTTCTGGGAGCAGCAATTAGCTCGGTCAACAATGATGATGGGAAGACTTGCGCAGGCAGCAGCAACAGCAGCAAGCCGCGCGCTACGAGTTCCGCAACGGCGTTGCGCGGCAACGCAAACTCGGCAGGCTCAAGAGGCGCCGGTCGCCAAGCGTTGAGAGGAGCGGACTGGTGGAGCACGACTAGGGTACCGCCAGGAGTGTGCAGCCTAGACGGCGAGCTCATGCTGCTCGATGGAATCCTGCACGACCGTAAGGTCAGGACTTGGGTGGAGACGACCTTGGTGCCTCCGAGGAAACGTCGCCATCACGTTCACGTGTAGCTACACGACTTCGCAGGTCTTTTGATATGTAGTGGACATGACTGTTGACCGCAATAAAGGGGTGAATACTGGTGGCCTCGCGTTAGGACAAGAGTGCAGTGATGTGCGGGTTGAACTGGAAAACGCCGCGCTGTGCGAATCTCGAGTGTTAACCTCAAATATATCTCGCTGTCTCTGTTATCAATGGAGGTACCGGGGTCTTTTGCTCCACTTTCTTCCATGGAAGGGGAAAGGGGATGAGGGTTAAGGATAGTTGCGTTTTCTCGATTAGTTTTTGGGGTGTGATTTGCGTCGCCGCGTAAGCAGAGGGTTGAAAGGTTTGTGGACAATAAAACATTTGAATATTGAAGCGCGTTGCCCGTGAGCACAAAATTGGAAGTTAAAATCATGCCGAATTCAAATCGATGCACGCGTGCATAGTACGTCGACGGGTTGCGCGAGAGCAACATACCTATCCCAGAAGAATTAGAACTTGCATCGACGTTAGCACCGTTGACGAGGGAAAGGGACGGCTGGGCCCTTGTCGCGAAAAAAAATAAAATTCAGTACGCACTGCAAGAGGGAGGTGGGGCACGAAAAGAAAAAGAAAGAGAGAGACAAAACCCCGGTGTTTACTCCCTCCTGTGTGACCCTGGAGGGGTGTAGTACACGTCCCACAACGAAAAATGGAGGGACTGTCGCCATAACAAATTGGACCAAAACAACAAAAAAAACTAAGCCCGAGACAGGCCGTAAAGCACCAAGTTTCAACATGTCAAAGTCCGCTTGTTCGTTTGAGAGGGAGGCCCTCCGGTATTCCGAAAAGCAGCCTACCGCCATGGGCTAAAACCCCCAATGTGAGCACGGCTGAGCTTTTGATAGACATACCAAATCGTGGAATGCAATTGCTTTCAACGATGAGCGGCGTGCGCGGGACACCGCCGCCGCCGCGATACGTTTTAACCCACAATGTTGTAAGCACCGACTTTGGTCAGCGTATCGGGCCATCACTGTACGATACATCCTTTCCGCGTCCACCGTTGACGCGCCCAAGTTGCGTGGACGGGGCAACCTTGCCTGAAGCGACCCCGCGCTCTCCCGGAATAGAGTTTTCACCGCGCAAGAAAATCATGCCTCACTGTGAACATGCTGGGAAAATCCCCTATGCGAGAGCAGCACGATCACATCCCTCCTCGACAAACAGCGACAACATGGTTATTTGTGTACAGCACTAAAGCTCTAGACTGCTATCGTTGGGCGACCTTCCTTCCCTATTGGGTCGTTGGGTTTGTCGCCTGGCCTGCCGGCGTTGTAGTCGCATCCCCCCCGGACGCCCGGGCTTTCCGCTGCGAACTAAGCTTGCGGACGGCGTAGCGAGTCGGCCGTTTGCTGAGTTTGAACTCGCCGTGAAATGCCTCCTGTATATTCCGTGTTTGATCACAATCAACCACCAATCACCCGTAGTCCGTTGTTATTCGGCAACCGGCAGGTGGAGCGAAGGGCAGCATGGGAGTAACAGGGGCGCAGTCAGATAATATATTCTCCATTGTCGTTGCGGGAGGGGTCGCACCAAGTCGATTGCCTCGTCCTGAGAAACCAAAGCGCGAAAACGTTTACGACGTGGTTCCAAAGCCCACGGATGTTCAAGCATCGTTTTACTCCTTCTAACCTGGTCTACTTGCTCCCGATACGGTTGTGGCAGCCACTGGCCACAAAGTGTTTTTTGTTTTACCTCGAAGGCCCCGCCGAAGGAGGAGGAGGAGGAGGAGGAGGAGGAGAAGGAGGAGGAGGTGCTGTCAAGAGGCCAAGCTTCTCAATACCAAGACTCTATGGCGTCCGGATGTGAAGCAAGAAGTGAAAGTGCTTTTTCACGGATTCTTCCGGCTTCTGCAACCCTGCTTCAAGTACCCACCTACTTGCAAGTGTATAATGCGCGTGAGGAAGCCGCTTCAAAATATTGTAGACTTTGACAACATCAACAGAGCCAATGACGGTGTGTGCTTTCCCTGCGTACCTCAAGCCTTGGAAAATACGTTTCAAATCGGTTTGTCGTCATATGGGGTGCAACCTCTCATCATCTTACCAAGCCAAACTTGCCTGCATGAGGTTGAAGAACGTCCCTTCCAGCGCGGCCGCCACTATCCGTTGAGTGTCGTGGTCCTGGGCCGCTGTGTCAGCAAGGCCCAGCAGTCGTTGTCTCGCCTTCTCTTCCGTCGCTTGCACCGCCTGTAGCCGCCGAGCCTGGTCGGAATATTGAAGTTTCCCTTAGTTGAGATCCTCACGTGGGATGACAGAGGTATTTTCAATACTGCACACCCTGTGTCCTCATCGTCATGTCATGGTAGCCGTGGCAGCCACAGGCGGTGGTGGTTTGGTGCATTTACAGTTACAGTAGAGGCACTTTTCGTTGGTGTTTCCAGGGAAAAATATGCAGTGTGCGGCAACATCACTCAGTAGGTACCTGTGCCTGGATTGTTGTCGCCATCTTGCTCGCGTGAGTGTCACTATTGTCCATCGCGTTGCCGGCTGTCGTTGTGGACAGAGGGGAATGCTCTCCCTCTTTCGCTTTTCCCTCCTCCATTTTCTGATGGGAGTTCGTATTCTTGGTTTCCGCAGCGACGTGAGAGATTTCGGGTAGAGGTTTTCGAACCTCGACCTCAAGGCTCTCTCTCTGATCTAGCCAGGTCTCGATACGGCCGACTGCGGCACTATCAACCGCAGCCAGGACGCCCTGGAGAGTCACCACAAGGCCCGAGGAAGCCTGGCGAAGCGGGAGGGAAAGATAAAACAATCGATTTTCGGCGGCAGGTAGGTTAATCGAGAGTCGTAACACACTGTATCCATGTATCATTAGAGTGATCTTGATGTCGTGCCAAGAGTAACCAAATAGTTTTTTTCAGGCTGGCTTGAGTACCGGGGATAACTCCACTTTGAATGCCTGCAAGTTATACCTCTTTTACGGAGCTGCTTCCGCGTACTGTCGGTAAGACGCGTACAAGGCAGAGTCTGATTGCTGATCACGAGACCCCCCGACCACCCCTCTTCCCCTGCCGCCATTCTTAAAAGTGTCCCTCCGCTTCCCAACAGGTCGTTGGTGCGAGCGAGCTATCATTCCCCACAAAAATCCCGTTGGAACGACCTTACGTGCGGGATGGCACTCTTTCAACACAACCTTCCACCTGTTCCCCACTTTTGAACGATTCCCGCCTGATTGCATTTCTCTGAGAGCTACGTGCAGTCAGTGTTAACCGAGCTCACCTCGACAATAACTGCCAGTGGTCACGCCACCAGCAACTACACTGTGGACAGCTAGCACGATAAGCCATCTCATCTCACCTCAATGGCGGCGAGCAACCCCGCAAGCGGTTCCTTCCTTCTGCCGTGGCCCACAACTCTTGCCCCCTTCTTCCGCGCCGGCGGCGCCTTCACCCCGACCCCGACGGCCCGCAGTGCCGCGAGCAGTTCTTCCTTGGTGAGGGGCGTGTTGGAGTTCACCCTCACACCCGCGCCAGCGGGGGTGTCGTCGTGGCCACTGCCGTCTTCAGTCCTACGAGGAGCAGTGAAAGCGGCGTCACGGTCTACCCTCGCTGCAGGTGCGCTGCTGGCGGCCGCTGCTGCCGGGGTCAGCAGCGGCCGGCGGATAGCTCTTGCCGTCCCAGAAGCGGAGGAGGAAGATTGTAGGTGCGGGGCTAGGGCTGCGGCGACACGGTCGGGCAGGGATGGCGCGCTCCGTATCTGGTCCAGTTTTTACAAAGTGGTGGATGCGCGCGGACCGGGAGAGAGCGAGGGAAGTGGGCGGGTGGACGTGTGTGTTCTAAGACCCGCCCATCTTGGGTACTTGAGAGGTGTGTGGGGGCCACGCAGCTTGTCTGGAAGACGTTTGCGAGATCCCAATAAGAAGTGGCTGGGTTCGGTGTGGCGAGATGCAAGGCTCCTTCAAAGAATTATGTGGTGCTAACATCCATCCTGCCAGTCGCGATTCAGCCTGGACCTTGCGTAGCATCAACACACAGGTTTTCATTGCAAACAAAACAACAATTGACAAACCTCTCTGCCACTGATTTTTGCTACCCTTCCACCACCGGGAAGAGAATGAATCAGAAGCACGACAACACCCCGCGACCAAAGGCGGCATTGCCCCTCACCTCCGTGAACGTCGGCACCCTCGGGCGTGCCGGCAGGCTTTTCAGGCATTCCCGGGTCCCGTTCGAAGCCACGACATCCCTCACCAGGCGCTCCAATATCCGAGAAGCTACGCTGCCGACCAAGGGGTCCTCGGAAGCTCGCTTCAGCAATGCCGTCTGGTGTTGTGAGGTGTTTAGGCAATAGAACCGACGGGTCTAAGTGGGTGTTGACGTTGTGGCACAGGTCGACATTTTCACGTGTAATTATGCTCCCCTATATACCGTGGTTGAACTGCACCGGTTGTTTTGAGGCCAGGTAACGAGCACCAGAGCACACAGCCCCACTGACTGCGCGGTGGGTCGAATGAAGAGGATGGTGAGCTCCATCCCAGGAACCGTTTCTACATTATAGTGAATGGCGGGGGGGCGAACAAGTCGAAGTCAACTCGCTCGGGAAAAATCATGGACGAACAGAGGGACAAGGAAAAGGAGAAGGTCGCTGGCTGGCACCTCCCGTTAGTCGTCCTTTGGTATGTCTACGGTCCGATTCGAAGAGTTTCCGTTCGAGGCCCGATGCACCTTGCCGCCACGCCACTTCTTACTGGTACACATGTAGCTGATGTGTGCAACTTGCTCCCCAGAGCAGCCCATATCATTGACCACAAGCCGGACTCAGATCGAGTCGCCACGTGCCGAGAATAACGGGTGCAATGAATCAAGGCATAGCCTACATCAGATCATCCCTACACGTTGTACTCGTGTCAGGGAATTCGCACGAGTACGTAGCGCCCATCCTTGCTACGAAAACCTACCTTGCCGTTCCCGCCCTTTTCCGTTCTTGCCAAAGACCCTCCGATCTTGACTTTCCCGCTTTCCTTGTGACCTGCCCCAAACGCCGCCCAATCCGGCACATATCTAGATGGCCCGGGTACGACGAAAGCGTCTACCCTCCCACCATTGATGTTTGTACCGCTGCTGATGTCGCTGCTACGGTCCCCGACACTGCCCCCCCCTTGCCCTGAAGATGTTGATGTTTCCACTGATCTTGCTGCAGCGCGAGGTTCCGATCTCCCAGAGTCGTCCTGGTTGATTTCTCCTCGTCCGCCGTAGAGCGCGTGGAACGTTTCCATGCATACTACCTGCCGGTCCGTCGCATTGGGAGGTGGGGAGGTGAGGGGGAGGCGTGCTTGCGAGAGCGGTTCGACGGGAGGTAACACCAGCGCGGAACGGAAAGACTAGTTCAACCTCCTTTGCACATAATGGCTCGTTTTCAATCCCATACGACGAGGTGTCCCATTTCATTGGCATGTTCAGTGACGGGCTCTGGCCTTTCCGACCAAGACGTCCCAAGCTGAGGATGGGAGCCATGGAGCTTAGCACCTGATGAAAAAAGTATCTTTCTTGTTGCGATAGTGTGTTCTAGGGGATTACCACAGCGCACTTCGCTTGGAAACAGAGCAGCTGCCCATCAGTTTCCTCGAGCTACATCCACGCGTCCGCACCAACACACCTCTCCCTCCACGTCCAGTCGAAGGAGAACGGCGCCTCCTCCGCTGGTTCCCGGCCTGTCCCCCCCCCGACTACTGAAGCGGTCCGTTCCCCCTCCGGTCCTATTTGCGAGGCAAAGCGCGGGTCCTGGCGCGCGGTTAGCCTGACCGGCAGCAGTAATGCCTCTTCCTCCTGGGCCTGGTTGCAATCCTGTAGTTGATGCAGCTCCACCGGAGGTGTTGCTAATGCCTTTCCACACGTGCGAGCGGGATGTAGGGGGACGAAGTCAGCTTTCGTGGGGTTCGACGTGGTTGGCAAGGAATTACTTCTGATAGCAATTCTCCCCAGTTTCGTCCCTTCCCTGGATCGCTCTAGTACACGGGCTAGACCAGACACAGTCACCTTCCTCCCATACGGTGAGACCAAGCGGGCACGATGTCAGACAGATCACGAGCACTGAGTGTGGCCAATCGATTCGAGAGTTTCATGTTGTGGGAATTTGCGTGAGCGGAGTAGGTAGCTCAACATTTGGAAGCGTAGTCGGGCAACCTGAGATACATCCAAGGCAGGATCCATTTTCAGACACTTGAGCAATGGCACTCCAGATGGAAGATGGGTCTGACACACTCAGTCAGGCCAAACAATCTCTGCAAAGGACGGACATGGAGAGCAAGCAGTGGAGTGCTCAGAGTTCGAACCGACACCTCCTTGAATGAATGTGTGTTGTACGACACCGGCTCGATAATTGCTCGCGTGAAGTCCCACAGCCACCCATCAACATCCTTGCATGATACACGCATCTCTCTCACTCTCACACACACTCTCTCTCTCTCGTTCTTTCGGATTTCATACATCCTCAGTCGCAATCCTCCGTGAGATCCCCTAGAAAGTCACCATCCCATTCTCGTACTAGTCAACCCCACACTGCGTCACCCTATCACCCCCTACATGCACGCAAGTACCTTCGCCGGCCCCCCTGGGTTGATTTCTCGCACCGTCGCCACCGTCCCCCCGACCGTCCACCTTCTCTTCTTCTTCCCCCTCTTCCCCGCCATAGCAACCATCGCGTGGCAGCTCTCCTCCCATGCCCGAACCGTTGCCGGTACCCTGTTCGAGCGCCTCAGCCAGCACCCTGGGGACCGGGGCGTTCACGGTGGACGTCGGGTACGCCGGGCACAGGACTCGGCCGTGGTCGTCGCTGCAGCTGTGCCTCGTCGACAGGGTCTTGGCGATTTCGGCCACGTGCTGAGAGCGTGCAGCGGTCGGGCGCGACACCACCGGTACGCGAGGCTCGGGCGCCCGGGCACGGGCCTGCCTTTCCTCGTCCATGCGGCTCTCCAGGCGAGACTTGGGTCTTCTGGAACGAACCGCCTGGGGTACAGGAGGATAGGTGCGTGTCAGAGACGGGGAAGGGGGGAATTTCAGGGGCCTAGTGGCTTATCGCGGCCCCACTCTTGTAGACTCCGACATTTCAACACGAAATCCGATATGTTGGATGAATTCCTTCACCAAACCCCCTCGCTTCTTTCCAGTATCCATCGCAGACTGCTATTGCCCGTCGTAGAGCAGGTCAAAAATGGTGCGGATAAAATAGTACCAAGGTAATTCGATACTTCTGCACCTCGCCATATCCCCATCCAACCACGTCTCCCGCACACAAATGTTGCCATTTCACCTCTCTCTCACCTTAGTTGGTGGCTCCTGGCACACGACACACGCCACGGGTTGCTGCCCCAGAAATCTCGGCCCACACCCCGCGAAAATGGTAACCTGAAACAGCACTGACTGTGCCGCGTCTATTCTCCCTTTGAAGGGTTGGATCGACACCACCCCAGCGGTTAGCAGGGGGTTCTCGACGCCCGTGTCTTCAGGGTCCCAAGAAAATTCTACCGCCTGCAAAAAGCGGAGGTGGCGGTAGGCACATGCAAGGCAGGCACTCATCGGCGTGGCGTCTTACCTCACGCCGTGTTGTGGGTATTGGGAGAGAGAGAGAGAAAGTTCCCCCAACAAGACCGGACAGACCAGCTAGAAAAGCGACAGAGGAAAGGCTGAGACCCGAGTAAAATATCACCAATAGACTGGCAGGATTACGAACAGGGAGACGAGTCTGGACAGGACGTCAGACTTGAGCACAAATAGCACTCACCGACTTCAACAGGCAGTTCCTCATGGAGATGATTCTGGACAAAACCGCCCCCTGCGGAATCCGTCCCAAGCGAAGCCTTTCCGCCCCCAAGATGCAGGGCTGCCCTGACGGAACCTCTAACTGGCGTGCGGGGTGCACGAAGCCGAGGTCTACCGCTGGCAGGATCTCGCTGACGGCAGGGGGTTATCAGGGGGAGGGCATTGATGGCACAGAGGTTAGACTAGAGAGGCTAAAGTCATTCGGTTGTGCAAATCGTTTGATCGGAGCTTGACTGTGACACGTAGTCTTGATGAGCCCTTGAGCACTGCCCTTATAACGTACCACGGTAGTTGTTGTTTTGGTGGTTTCCTCATTGTCTCTTCGTAGCAACACGGACCCTGGCAGAGTTTTTTTTTTCTCCCTTACGAAAATTGCGCGCTTTTCGGACGTCCGTTCAAACATCACTTGCAGCCACCCTCGTTCTTGGCGATACACATCAACCGAATGCACACTAAAGTCTTTCGATTTGATGTACTTCTTCGAAAGTCCGATCGTGTTTACGAGGATATTGTTTTGGGTCCTAGTGCCTTGTTTGTGTCGAGCAAATGGGCTTCACAACCGGTAAATAATGAGATGAAATATTGCTAACTGTTGTCAGAGCGATAACGATTATTGACAACACGCTCCACGCTCATCCCCAGCTGGGCTATTCTCATCTATGATGCAGGGGCCCTTTGGAAGGAATGGACGCTTTGCGGAACAGGAATAGCAATCGACATATTCAACTATCATGCTGAATATTGCCCGCGGGCAGGCCTGTCTACGAAATTCGACGTACAAGGGGGTTTCGAAACAGTCGTCGTCCAGGCCCTGGGACATGTCCGCGTGTTGGAATCATGACTATAATAGAGACGCTGTGATACTGCATTGAGTTCGCACGTCGTCGCTCTTGTTGATGTTGGCTGTTGTCGTTGCTGCTCCCGGCCCCTCGAAACAAAGTAACCCCGCCCCACTATTGGCCTATGCTAGCCAATAAACTCAGGATGAAACCGGCCTCTATTAGAGTATCACTCGTATGTGTCTCACGCTATGGATCCATCCAGATCACTCGAAAGTATTTTGACACGAACAACAGCGGTGTGGCGAAGGAGTCATTTTTCTCCCCCCCTCAGCTCCCCCCCGGTGTTTGCCATCGGGGTTGGGTTTTCGTCGCTTGGCA
>CACKRE030005172.1:38326-73696 GCA_902602495.3 Ectocarpus sp. CCAP 1310/34
CGGCTGACGAAGTAACGTCTTTGCCAAGCGACGAAAACCCAACCCCGATGGCAAACACCAGGGGCCGTGTCGTTTGGGGGGGGCGGCGGCTTGTTTTACAACGTCGTTGCCAAGCGACGAAAACCCAACCCCGATGGCAAACACCAGGGGCCGTGTCGTTTGGGGGGGGCGGCGGCTTGTTTTACAACGTCGTTGCCAAGCGACGAAAACCCAACCCCGATGGCAAACACCGGGGGAAGGGGAAAATGAGGGGGGGGGGAGTGTAAATAATCTTCTTTGCTGTCTCTGCCTTTGTTTCATTCCCCTGCGGCTTGCGTATCACAGGCAGTCCAGGCTAACGCCAGTTTCCATAGGAATATCCAGACCGCACGTTTACTCCTCTCGTTGCTCGCTAGGGCATTCAGCCCTAAAAAACACTCATTTTTCAGAGTATTCAAAAGAACATGAGAAAGGGACTAAGAAACGGACATTGATCGCCCCCGTTTCCCTACAATAATTCGCAAAGACCCCCATGCAAGTCCACCGGTTGCATGTCAGTTTCGGCACGCTCTTCATCGTTGCCGTACCGAGGATTCAGTCATTTATGGCCAGACATGCTCCGTGAGTGTACTGCATTTGCGCTGCACAAACCAATCCCGAACCCGACGTTCACCTGAAGGGTGATCGTGACCGGCCCTTTGCCGATGACAGACGGGACGAAGGGAACATCAAAGCGTGGCAGCTGTGACGTGTCCGGAGAGGATTCCTGTATACATATGAAGCGATTGGGTTGTGGTTGTTACTGTGGTCGTTGTCTTCGTCGTCGTCGTTTATTGTGTTGTTGTGCGAAAACCATATCTGCAACCAAAACATCGCTCTACAGAGCAACGGTTTCCGCGCTTGGATGTATGTGTAAGAGCAGCCCGGTGGCTGCACGGCAAACATTTAAAACACAACAGGTCGCACACACAAGCACATTCGCGGATGAAGGGCATGACAACTCCAATCCAAATGGAACGACATGTGCTGCCTCCCACGTTTGTTTGTGCTCTGACTGGTCGTTGTCATGCTTCATCCGGGTCGTTCGGACCCAGTCACTGGGATTCATACTCTCAGCACTACAACCGACGTTCTCCTTTGTCAAGAGTACTTGCGGTTTTTTGTAGTTCTTCTGTTGGGGTTGACCGCTATGTGCTCGGACCTGCTTAAACATAACCTCCTCTCTTGTGAGCGAACCTGATTGAACATAACCTCCTCCTCTGTGAGCGGCTTGCTCAGCATGGCGTTGATTCTTGACAGAGACAGCGCTGACCACAGATTGCGGATGGACGCCCCCTGCGCGTTTTCCCCGGCCCCCGTCGTCATTCGAACGTCTCGAAACACCACCGTTGGAAAGGATGCCCTGGAATGGAACGCCCGATTTTCATGCACGAGTGAAGGTGGGCGTGTCGCGGGAGCATATGTACATTGAGCACGACGAGTCTCGAGGTGCACGTTTTCCGATCATTGGTTGTTGGGTATCTGCATAGGATACCGGGACAGAGGTCTTGTCTTCTACGAAGTCGGGTGAATATATGCCTCGTGTTTCGTTCAGATGTAACACACGACGGCTGTTGAGGTCAAGACGCCGACAAGAATGAAACGCTACGCTGCCAAATATGAACAGTTCAAGCGGTAAATAGCGCGTTCATCTGACGACCCTACTGACCTCACGTACGTAGTAAACAGTCTCGAACGGACGCACGCACTACGGGACTCAGGCTTGCCTTCCATTGACACCACATCGCAGCGGCATCATTCCGTTCATCACCATCGCTGCACTTTTACTCCCCGATTCCTCGTCGTAGCTTGGGGCGACCGGTGTGAATGCCGCTGATCCTGTTATTGCTCCCACCTCCTCGAGCCTGGCCGCAGCCACCCGTGCCTTTCGACCCTGATCTTCCATGTCGATCTCGAGAGGGGAAGGCTCATCATCCCCCGCCTTGTCGACGGTGGAAACCTTTAACAGGTGTTGTAGAACGCGTTTCGGACAGTGAGTGTTGGTGACATAACCACATGTCGTCAGTTGAAAAAAGACACATGCCGGACTGTGTTACTTTCTTGCCACCCCAACTGCTTCGTCTGGCTTAACGTGCCACACCTGGCAGAGGATGGCGAAGTCGTATTCTCCTTCCGACACGGGTCGAAAGGTCGCAATGGTTCTCGTGCGAGATCTGTTGTTGTCCGGGAAAAATAGCGTAACAAACAAGAATGATCGCGGTGAACGGCAGGGTTGGGAAGTAGCCGTAGTGTTGTATGTGCATGTCCTAGTCTGCTTCTGCGGCGTTAACGAACAAGGCCAAGTTAGCTGGAAACACTGCTTGTGTGTGATCACCCCTCAATGTAGACAGTTGCGGAGATTTCCTCTTTTTGGAATTTCCGACGACCACTGAATGCGCACATGCTACTTCTTGATGTAGACTATAGTTCATGCCGGGTTCAACAGGTCAGTGCAAGCGGTTGTATCACCCACTATTTTGCAGTCATTCCTCAACCGTTCCACACGCTAGTGCCTCCGCTTGCCTGGCAGGCAAAGTTCCTTGAGGCCTGTCGACGAAGAAGGCGTGCGTGTTGGGCCCTCCCTGCCCCTTGGCCTCGCCGTTCTCTTTTGGCACGGGACGTAGCTCCCAACCAGGTCCGTTCTCCCCTCCTTGAATTTCACTCCCTCCGCTGCTACTGCCACGTCTACTGCTTGGCCCTAGTGAGGAAATCGAGCATGCATGAGTTCGAGTCCATGGTTGTCAAAGACACAACAGAGGGAATGGCGGGCGTGGTAGGTTCTTGCAAGCCGGGTGTAAGCACACCTTGTTGAAAGCATGGAAGCGCCGTGGGGGAGGCTCCAATCGTAACCCCTTGTTCAAGTCTACTGCACCTCGTACAAGCCGTTGGCCTAGGCGCGGACTGCAGATACCAATGACACACCTACCCGCGTTAACATTCTTGCCCACCTTTCGAGGACTGGCGGAGGGGTGGCTCTTTGTTGGCGATGTAGAACAGCTTGTAGTTGACGTCGCACTCGGAGCAGTTCTCCAACACAAGCGCCTTGGATTCCGGGGTGTTCACTTCACCGTTCATTGTTTGAAGCAGTTTTGGTTTAGAACTAAGCGTTTACAACCGAAAAAATCCCTCGTCTCCGTCAATTGTTTCGCAGAGATATGAGCCGAGCAACCGGAGCATAAGTGCTTTGCACCATAAATGGGTAGGGAATATCCCACTCTTTGGAACGGTAATACGCGATACTAATTTTACCTCCGGCTCTGGGAACCCTTCTGTGTTTGTGCGGCTGCAAAAACTAACTTGGTTTCTTGTTACACCGTGTGGTTCTTATCTCTGCAAGGTACGTCCAACACATATGGATACCAGCAGTTCCACTAAGTCCTTACCCGGAAACGGGCAATGACAGTAACTCACCCAACCTGACGCTGTAGGCCAACGATTCTGGGTGAAACGTCACCGCTCCCTGTTCCCCTTTCCCCAGGATCGTCACGGACGCCCCAGGCTTGAAATCGGCGGGCATGGCCTCCCCGAGCTGCCTACAGTCGGTGAGCACCGGCGTTTCTCCTAAGATAGATCGAACCTGAGGAGCAGAAAGAAGGGTTGTTTGGGTTCGTTGTCAGGACTGCATGTACGCAAATGATTTTCATTTCCCCGACCAAATTGATGGGATGCATTTCACAGACGGGGTCTACCGGTGTGAGATGGGGTAGGTGTATGCAAATGCGTTTGACAAACGAACGGGGCTCCCCTCTCCTGGATTACGACGAAATTCCTGGAGTCCTTCATCCCAATAAACAATAGCGCAGCAATGTGGCGCAACCAAACCGTGCCGTGCCACTACATGACGCCGAGGTCTGCCGGCCCGTGTACCAAAGTGCCTGTGATGCCCGGTACCCTGCTCATGCTGACAAAATAATGGCTTGGAAAAATTCACGCTCGATACACCAATCGCGGAAGGGGCGATGCAAACAATTCGTTCATTACGATGCGGGACCACCGTCGCTATGCTTCACAGTATTCGCATGCCACACTGTCTATGCCGTGGGCACTGCTTGACTCAGAAATGAAGTAACTCATTCCAGCAAGACCAAGAGACAACCGAGGTGTGCAGTGCCTCCCCGTAGGTTTCAGTCACCTTTATGGGAAGTTTGAACCGGTACGCCTTGGTCTCTCTCGGAGCGAAGACCACCTGGAGTGCCTTGGTTTGGTTGCCAAGAAGAAAGCCTGCCATGGGGGATACCCGTATAACTCCCGAGGACCCCTTGGGGGTATCAACCCTGAAGATCGCGGGGATTCTTGATGCGTTTTTTACCTGAAAAACCGAAAATAATAAGTGCGGTCGTAAGCGTAAGGTAGTGCTTTGCACGACGTAGACGTTTTCCACGCGTGTCCGCTTCAAGATGATCGGGTGATATTCGCTGTTCAAGAACAATCGGGGAGGAATCGGCCCCGCCGCATACCCCAGAACGAATCATCACGGCCCCTCGGTTATGTTCAAGATGCACACTACAAATAGAAGTGCAGCTTTGCAAGGTGTTCTTCATAAGACGTTCCGATGCGAACGACATCAAATTCCTTGCGATGTGGCATCTTTCAGGAACGTCGTTTTCAGCAACCTGTGCAGCACCGAAGACGGAAGCCGAAGGCAATTCGGGCATCGTTCTATTTGAAACGCCTGAAGCGAACCTACTAATATCTTGTGACGGGGGGAAGGGCCCTGTGATCATGCTATAAGCCAAAAAGACGACGAACCGTTCGACGTGACCATTACGTAGACACCTTCGGCACACTATTCTCCCTACCCACCGCTCCAGGACAGCCAGTTGTTTCTTACAACCATCACAGTCAAACATGTACAGTTTCACAATTCTAGCTCTACAAACTAACCGACAATGGACTTCTCCGAGTTCACCTTGACGACCCCGGACGAGACGATCCCCACACAGGTGGGCCGCATATAAACGACTGACCCTTTGTCCTTATCCAAACGCTCCCGAATCCTTATGCTGCTGCCGCTGCTTGCCCCCACCGATCCCGCAGCGAGCGACCGCGCTGGTTCGCCGTCACCCGCCTCCCCACCCCCGCCAGACGTCACCTGGACGGCCGGCCAAGCGCCCTGGCCGAACAGGTCCGCTTCTTCGGTGCTTCCGGGATCGTTGTTCAGGACGCATTGTAGCCGGTGGTGGTAGCCTCCTGGACCGGGAGGTGTGAACCGCACCAGGCACAGCTGTCCCGGGTGATGGGTGAAAGGGAAACCAGAATCCATTTGAGGATGATGAGAAATTCGACACGCTGTACCCGGCAGAATGGGGATCGATGAATGTCATTGAGACATGGATGGTAGGGCGATTTGGACCCGCATGATGGGGTATATTTCCACTGTTGGCCCATCCTACCCGAACACAGATGATACTCAGTGGCAGGGTGCCGGGGGCGTTCCCGATGAAAGATACATAACGTATTTCGCGGGCGAAAACGTCAAGAGAAACGCCTCGAGATCAGAAGCAATCCCTAGACTAATCCCTACTCGCAGCAATTAGTAGGTGTCGCATTCTGCATCAAGGGTAACGCATCTCTGGCTATTTTCGCATGTGACTAGCTGCACAACCCTACCCTACCCGTGCGTGTTTCATGTGGCACAGTTTGTGCACAGCAAGATGTCGAAGCGTTGCTGTACCTGGAAATCCCCCGCCGGGACAAGGCCAACGGAAGGCTTGATGGCAAAGACACCGCTCGCGTCAGGCTGGAAGTTGAAACACGCGGGGATATTGCCTTGATTTGACAATCTGCGACCGAACAGAAGGCGTAACACCAGCAGCAGCGGGTTGTGTGGAGAGCGCACATTTCTGGCCAGCCACAATAACCCAGAAACTGTTTTCAAGTGGTAAATAACCTGTCTCCACCAGCGTTCAGCATCGATCGCTTAGGAGGCGGAGGTGCTCCCCCTTGTTAAACAGGGTTCAATCAGACGTAAATGCAGTGGCGACAAGGTTGAAAGGAACACGCCAGACCAAAGGTTCTCATGAAGAGGTATATTCTGGAACCTCGGCCAAAAGGCGTAGAGTGTTTCTCTTCAAAGGCGTTTGTTCTGCTTGCAGTCCAACTGTCACCGTTTTCTTGAACTAGGTGGAGAATTGGTAGGAGGCCGCGCGAGCCCAAAGAGCACTCTGCTACAGGAACACCAAAAACAGCCTATTTTCTAACGTTTAATATCGCATTAAACTGAGGCACAGGGTTGACAAGCCAAGCTTGGTCTTCGGTACCTTTTGGCCACCGAACGCCCGTTCGTTCTGCGCCCTTCTCCTGGCCCCACCTGATGGTTTGATAAACGGTGTCCCCCACGTGACAGGCTGGGAAGCACAGCTTCTGCCCCGTGTGCTGCGTCGATAGGGAGGCCTTAGCCAAGAACTGCTCCCCGACGAAGGTGTGGCCCAACACGCGCAAGGGTAGGCACCAAGGCGGCTGCTGCGTAGCATCTTTCACCGTCCTGTCGTTGGAGATGGAACCCACCGTGCGGCGGCGGAAAATTGGAGGCAAGGGTCAACACGTCCATGATTGTGTTGAGAACGGCCGTGGCCAGGAATATGCCGAAGAGGCTCGATCCGATCCCCCACGAGTTGGGATACAGATACGTGCACCCTCAAGTACCCCGAAACTAACACTACCAGGTGCATGGTTGATTGGTGCTCATCCGGTACGACCTGCAGTGGATGAATCGCTTTTAACTACAGTAGGGTCCCTTCATGGAATGTTTCACCCTTGAGGGCGATTCCTACTTTCGACCCAATTGTGAGACCTCGGCCTAGATAGCTCCGAGTCCTTGTGAAAGGATAGAACTGATCAGGGCTGCCGAAATTCCTCACGTCTGTTGTACAGCTAGCCGTATACAGGCCTTCATGTACATCACCTGAAGGTCATTTGGTTTGCAGGGGACACGAACGCCTCGGCCTCCTCGGCAAAGTAGCAGTTGCCCTTGGTTGGGAACACTTCTACTCGGAACGACAGGCTCCCTCGTTCAGGCACGCGAGCCTCCAGCGGTGTCACTTGAAGACAAGCAGGCCCGGCTTCCTTGACGCCTCCACCTTCCCCCGGCGGCTTCAGGTTCCACACCACGTGCACCTGTCCGTTGAGGAAAACAATACTTTAAGTATTCCACCGCCGAAAATAAGGAAGTTTCTCGTCGCCCCCATTGTTAAGCTCGCCAGGAAATTGTGTTGGCAGGCCACAGCCGAACATGGCCTCAGGACCCCCTCAAGAACATCTGCAGGCCTATTTTGGAGACCATCAATGGGAGCGCTCCGATATCTGTACGACATAACTGTGCAATCACGCCGTCACGCAGGACCCCTGAGGAAACGCTCAAATAAATCACACACCTGCAGTAGTCAAGCTTTGTATTTTACCACTCAAGGTCGCAGCATGAGCTCTCACAGCGAGAAGATACTTCAGACAACCCTTGCTGACCTCGGTGTCGGAGTTATTGGTCAGGGTGATTGTCTCCTGTCCTCCGGTAGAAGAAAAACCAAAGTCGACGTTGGACCGGTCGAGGCACACCCCGTTCATGTAGGCATCTGATCGTATGAAAATCGAATGCTCGGTGAGGAGTAGGGGGCAGCGAAAAACAACGCCACCGGCAACAACCTGTTGCAAAGTAACCACGAGCACGCGACTGAGATATATTTTCTTCAGCCACGCCACGCAGTAGTGTTTTAGGCATTGGAATTGCACACTTAAAATATTGTTCTGTGCGGGGGAAAATGGGAACGAATTTCTCCCCGCAAACCATACCACTCTGGCCGGGAAAATAAGCCACATTTGGACATGTGGTGCAATAACTCATGCAATTTTACGCTTTTATTAAACGTTTTTTTACATCGTTATTGACGTCTTCCAGCGAGACTGTCAAATCAGCTGTTTTTTTATTCAACACCATATATATGTCTCCGCAGCAGTACCTGGAGCAGGGGTTGTTGTTGTTGTTGTTGTCTTCACATTAAAAACCGTTCCGAGCTCTCTCTCTACCCAGTACCTTCGTATGTCCGTAATGATCCAACACTCGACGCAGTCGATTCCGTGGTCGCAGGCTAACTTACCCTAAAAAGGTACACTAAGAAAAACTGGCCCCGAGGGGCCCGCAAGTCAATAGAAATCAGCGACAGATATTCTGGAATCCTCCACTCCCTCTGCGCGCTATGCGAGGTATAACAACTAAGACTAGGAGTCACCATCACGGGCCGGAGAGAAAGAGGTACACCCCCTGGTTCAATCGACAACGCAAGCAGAGACAAGGCCATCTGGCACAGAAAAAGAGAGAAAAAAAAACAGACAAAAAGAGAAGAAAATCAAAGGAAACAGTAAGAAAAGAGAAAACGAAATGTCAGAGCTCGAAAAGAAATATCGCCGGTAAAGTGCCTTCCCATACTCCTATCACCATGCCCGTTGCTGAAGGCACTGCTGGGACACCTACCAGGGAATATCTGAATGAAAACTAGATATGCGGTTTGATGGACCAGCTCCTCGAGGGCAGCACAAAATGGCAAGTTCGCCCATGGCGACATCAAGCGAGTCGCACAGCAGCTTGGTGCTCGCGCAGCAGATGTTCTGTAATCATCCCCCATCCCACGCGATGTCTTCCACCCGCCCCCTCGGCATTTTGGTGGATTTTGGCACCTAGGGCCAGTCAAAACTCCGAATGTGGCTTATATTCCTTTTACTCCAAAAGTGGCGAGTATTCCCGGTCAAAGTGGTACATATCAACGTTCTGGTACACCTACAGTCGAATGGAGTGCACCTGTCGGGTCAATGAAGAACTCAGCCGCGATAGCTGTTTGCACTCGGGTAGCCTCTCCGCTCCTAGTCAGCGGCCTCGGCACGCTGCACCGCTGGAAGGGAAGCGTGCCCTGGGGACCGACGCTGTGAAGGTAACGTTGTGTCGGATGAATATGATGTACATGTATTTTCAATGATGGCTTGTGTCGTGTCGTGGATAGCACTTTGTGATTGGTACTCTCACCGCAGGGTCTCGGTCACTTCCCCATGGCGTGGGAGCTTTCTGGTTCTGTTTCTACATACAACCCATGTTGTCGTTCATCGACCTTGTCGAACACTTGCACATCAACCCACTTGGACACATGACCTGTGCCGAAGGCTTTGAACGTCGTGGACATTAGCGTTTGGCTTTTCGCTTCGGTGATGGTGCTAGTGTATGTTGAAGCGAGAAAAGAAGAGCGCGAGACAAACACGCCAGAAATAGGCAATAAAATCGGTTTGTCCAGAACTTTTGTCTAGCGAGGGTATTAATGCACCCATCTCTCCTTGCAACTCCAACAATGTTGAAAGCGGTTGCCGGCCTTAACGTCGAACTGAACTACGTCGTAATCTCCGAATAAAGGTCGATAGATGTCAGGTCAGTTAGTATACCTAGGTAATCACCTAAGGAGTATTACCGGAACAGTCTTTGGCATATTGATTCAGTAATCGTATCATTGTTCTCACCTACGGGTCATACATTAAACCTTGAGGAGTATGGTACATCGGACGATTGTCCTGTCGATATTCTGGGAATGTGTTTTTCATCGGATTGAACGTCTATTACCGTGATCCGTGCGTTGTATTCGCCAGTGCGTGTGTTCTCCTATATTCAATTAGGCCAAACGTAGATACGCAGGCAGAATGTCCCGTTTTCAATATCAAACCCACCCATCCATGTTCTCTCCACCAACGCATAGCCCAACAATCATTGGATGCCGACACTAGCAAGTCGTCCCAATATCAAACCCGCCCATCGTATTTCTCCATGCACATAAACCAACAACCATGGATGCCGACATTCCCACGGATACTCACTTCGCGAAGAGATCACTCATGCCCTCGGTTGTCAGCATTTTGTCCAGGGCCTCCGGCGAAAGCTTGCCGAGTCCCACGTTCTCCCTTTCCAGCAATTTGCAAACGATTGTTAAGGTTGTGTAAGGACCTGGCATTCTTAGCCTCTATCCTACTCCAACTGATATCTAGACTAGTTTTTCTTGCTGGAACGTCTACGGCTGGACTGACATTGCTGGTCAATCTCACTGTAGCCCGATGTGAAGTTATTGCAGCACACACGGGGTACATTCGCATCTACTCTACTTTGGCAAGGCAAATGCAGAGCCCATAGACTGCAGCAACGACGAGATATGACGAAACAGTCTGCTCCTTCTAGTGATACGCGCTGAACCTTTCGTGCTCAGGAGAAGCTCCTGTTTGTTCGAAACACCAGCCAACGAAAGCCTTGTACGCTTGTGGGTTTGGTGAACCACCTGTTTCGAAAGGCTTGGACATGAGCATGTCTCAGAGGGGCCGGGCGCTGCTCCTGCACCTCCCCCTTGGCCACGACGTACGCGGTGCCCATGGCGTCGAGCACCAAAGGTTGTTGATTCTCCAGCAGGCAGAACACGCGCCTGCAGTAGCAACAGCGAGCGGCAAATGAGCACCACGGGAGGCATCAAAACGAGAAAATACTGTCCAAAACAAAATGTTTGCCTGAAAATCTACTGTTGGCGTGTCGGGCACTATGGTGATGTCGAACAACTACCCACAAACAGTACAGATGGTTTGAAGAGTAATTGTTTCCCAGACGTTTGGTGCATACTCCTAGGAAAGAAGCCGCACGGCGGCGAACCATGTAAACACATGATATTTGAGAGACAGCGAGAATTCGTTTTGGACACGGTTTGGTGATGGATGGACCGTGGTGAGTGTGTGCCGTTTGGAGCATCCCTTCTGTCTAAAATAAACGTGTTGAAGCACACCTACCTGTAGTAGTTTATTGGCTTGGTGGGCGTAAACGTGAGGGTCACTTGGGCCTCTCCGGGGTGCTCGGATCCGGCAGACGGTATGATTCCCCGCGTGTGGCTGAAGTGGAAGATTGAGCTGTCTCCCTGTTGGAAAAGGTACGAAAAACGTATTTGTAATACCTGCGAGGCGTAAGTTAGTATGTAAGTGTCAAAGTGTCACCTAATTCCCTGCCAATGAGAAGTCTACGGCGCGCTTCCCACATGTGGCCGAACGGTAGCATTAGCAGCCTGGTCACCCATACCCTTTCCCCGCTATCCGGATGGAAGACCTCTGTCCGCGTACTAGGATAAAGGGGTTGTCGAGGGAGTGTGACTCTAGGAAAGTCACCGAGGGATAGTATTGTCATGTATTTTTGTAACTGCGTCTAGGTATGATGCCAAATATGTCATATCGCTTCTCACTTATTGAGGTTTCTCTTCTTTCTGAGTTATTCTCTTCGTTGCCGTTTGAACGTGTCCATCGGGAGAGCATTCACACTCGCAACATTATCGTAAAAATCGTCGCGGCACCTGAATGACGAAACAGTAGCGGCATGGCGTGGAAGACTCGTTGTAGAGGTTGATCACTCGTGTCGTCGTCACACCGACTTTCACTTCACGGAAGTTCACTGAGTCCGGAACACCGCACCCCCTGGCGAAGGGGTCTTCCTTCTTTTCCAACCGAACAGAACACCCGATTGCCCGGCCTTGGATCCCAACCGCAACCTGAGCGAGAAAGGAAATCGCCTCGTGATACACTATCGGTCATTTGATAATAACAAGAGGAAATTCGTGGCATGAGGGGTGGTGGTACTTGTCGGTATGTCTCCACTCCTCTATGGTCTATTCCAAGGACAGTTGAGGGCCATCCCGCCTTGTGCCGTCTGACTACCATCATGGCAACTGCTCGGAACGGTGGCTAAGCCATCCGAGTCTCAACGGAGTCACCAGGTTAAGTCCGAGGCAGGACCCTCTTCGGCAGAACGTCTTCTACACAAAGGACGAAAACGTCAACCACGGCGATGGGAGATTAGGATAAACGATCAGCAGCCCCATGCCCTTCTTCTCACACCTTGTTGCCCCCGACGGTGACAACCTCGTAGTGGTCCCTAGAAAAAGTGCCCGCTGAGACGGGCGAGTATGTTGCCGTCACCACTACTTCATCCTCCGGCGGTATTACTCCGTCGCAAGGGTGCACCGAAAACACGGCCTCGCGATCCCCCTCCAGCCGACGGATCTGGAAAGGAGAAAGATCGTTTTCCCAACACATGTTACCCTTGATTTTAGCTACTCAATCCGGTTTGGATTTCTTGTTGACAAAGGATTTTGTGTACAACCGTACGGCTCTCTGTATGGTGGCCCACGTATTGAACATGGGTGAAATCCGTCTTCCAGCACTCGGATTCCGAAAAACATTCGCGTATTGAGTCCACCGTCGGAAATTGCACCATGTGGAAACACGATGATGACGAGGGCAGCCACAACGACGAAGACGACGAAGACAACGAAGACAACGAAGACAACGAAGACGCCCATGGCGAACCATAAGTCGAGTAAGTCAAAGGGGATATCTTACGGAGAATGCTGCCGGTACGACGCTCTGGTTTCTCAGCGTGAAGTCCTTCCGTAGATTTCCCCCGCGTGCATCACTCCCCGCTCCTCCCCCCACTGTGACGATAGTCTGGTCTCCAAAATCTATTTCGTCTTCTGAAGGCACGACGTAGCAGTACTTGCCGACAGCGGATACCTGGGAGTGTGATAAAATGGATTGAAGACCCGACAACAACATTGGACTGGGTTGCCTGGCAGATGGATAAGAGGCGAATACGGTTGAGAGCTACCACTAAATTGAGCAAAAAGGTACACAGCTCGTTCAACGCATGCTACGCTGTACGCATTCCTGACTCGTCGATTTATTCCATATTTTCGCCGACAGAATTTTTGTTGTGCATGGTCGTTCCGTCTGACCGGCATACCCCCACTGCCGGCTCCCTATATACATACACTGGCCCAGACTTGAAGCGGAAGGACCGAAAGATTCTGCAACAGAAATTTCTTCTGCCGCTCATCACGGGCTGTCTAGCCGATACGTTAACAGGAATTGCGGCCATCGGGCGTGCCTCGTAGCAGCAATCCACCTTCATTCGTCCCACCCTCCCCAAACTTTGACCCTACAGTTCAACCTGAATCGGGAGACAATCCTTCATCCAGAAACGGGCACCTTCATATCCATTATGGGCTTGGGCTTGATGGCGTTTACCCCTTGCCCCACCCTCAGCGCCGCCTGGCTCACGAAAACTGAGGCATCGGTGGGCTTGATCGAACACGTCACGGCCTTTGACTCGCCGACGGCTACGACCCCTTCCGATGGGGACATCGTAAACGGCGGGGGAATCGTCCACTGGATTGGTGCAGGCACCTTCCGTTGTTTCGGTTGGGGGTACAAGGGGCCGGAAACGTTCATGTTCTTCCCCCCGGTCCTGAGTTTTGGGGTAACGTGCCGAACGGTCGCTGAAACTTCGAAACTTCATCGACTACCCTAAAAATGAGATGTGGATGTCTTCAGACGGGAATATTTGTTCTCGATGAGAAAGTACAGATCAGCTTATATTGTTCGTGGTCAAGCGGCAGAGTGAAGAAGTCGGCGATGCATGAGCGATGCTTTGCTCCTTCGTTAACGGATGGGACTGATGTCTGACGTAATGTATATCCTCGACAGTATGTACCAAAGGTAGGGGGGGTGGCAGGAAAAGGCTTGTAGCCGCGCAACAACCGGGCACTGAGAATACCGAAATGACATTCAGAGACTTGCCTCCTTGACCACAAGGCAATCCTGCATATACCGAAAAGTACCGAAAATTGTGTTTCTGTTATTGTTTTTCACCGCCAAACGGCTTTGTCGAGCTGGGATCTTCTCTCACCTCTCCCGTATTCTGCACGAAAAATACCAGCTCGGACACGTCGTCCGCTTGGCAGTAGCCAAAGTCTAACCCGACGGGGATGCCGACCTGACAATAACGCCATTTCGGGGAGAAAAAAGGTCTTGATGGTTGTGTCTCTTAGACCAAACCAGGCACGGCAGGATGGGTACGATGTACGAAGGAAACGGGCATGTTGGTTGTGTCTCTTGAGACCAAAGCAGGCACGGCGAGACGGGTAGGGATGTAGGCCCGAAGCCCCCCTCAGTTGAACGTTCGACAAAAAGGCAGGAAAGCACAACTTTACTCCAGACTATCCCCTGTGCTGTCCAGCTTCCTCCCACGCTATGATGCCCTAGTTGTACCTGCAAGGTCGGGAGGAGCGCTCTAACAGGAACGTTGAAACCTCCAGCGTTTGGACCGTCCAGGACCTTGAAGAGGATGACGTCATCGTAGACTTCGCTCGACACTGGCCGGAAAACCACATCCACTTCCTGCTTGTCGCGTAAGAAGATACGGGAAGTGTATTATCAAGAATCGCTGCTCCTTCTGGCAGAAATCATGAGTGCTGTCTTGGGCCTGCTAGACTAATGGAAAAAGCAACGCCGCAAACCAAGGCCTGGTCGTGCTAGCATGTCAGATAGATTATACTTCGTACTTCCTATTGCATGTGTGAGAGGAACCTACAGTAGATCGAACAGGTGCTGATAGATCTGCAATGGGCTCCTTGGGGCACGGGGGAGGAACCAGTCGGCAGACTACGCCTCTTCATTGAGGTTCCCGAGGATGTGGTGCTACGTTACTCACAAAAGACCCAAAGTACAAGTAGTTCAATGGAATACAGCTTGGTGACAGCACGGTACGCGGGCCCATGGTGGAAGATTACGCGCTTGCATCTCATCTTCCTTTCCTCAGACCATGCAGTTGTTAACCAGTAGATGATTTTGCTCAGTTCGTATTTCATATTTTTGCTATGACCAAACCGCTGGTTCAATGAAGATTCAGATTAGCGTGCGCCATGCAAAAGATGCGAGAGAATGACGACCTCAAAACCCAGGGGGTCGGCTGAGGCAATCCTTGCCCTGCTCAAATTCGTGTGCAGCTCATACCTGCATTGTTCCCGGGCTGAGAGTGATAACCTCGGGATAGGCCAGCGAAAAGTACTTGGTCGTCGGTAGGCGGTACTTGAGCTTCTTTAGCTTTGATGAGACGTTCTTGACTCGAAGTCGTTGCACATACTCGCCGCCCGGGGCCCATTCTCCGCCTTTGAAAACAATGCCATCACCAAATGGCCCCGTGCAATCGATGCCGAAGACCTGGGCGAGATGTCGGATGTCGATCAAACAACAGCGTTTACCTGTGAAAGTGCTTTGGCGCCTTGGAAAGAATTAAGCATAACGGTGCGTTTCTTGTCACTCTCCCAGTGACAAGATACCCCGATGGAGCTATATCTTCCTACACTTTGTATGTGCACTCATAGTTGGTTATACTCCCGACAGGTGTCCTCCACATAACTCATGTTTTTACATCTATCTAGCAATGGACACTCGTCAATTTCTTCCGAATTTGCTTTTCAGGTATAGAAAACGAGCGGCAAAACCTTGTTTCATTCTGAAGATGTCGGCTTTCTCTTTAGACATCAACCCACCGGAGAGTGCACCGCAGAGCGCGCTCTTATTCTGTGCTACCCCGCAGAGGAACCACGCTAGGACACCATTTACCATCCAACAAAGGCTACAAGCATAGACTAGTCTACATTTCGCCGGCGCTTGAGCTGCCTGCTGGTATGTCAAGCCCCAGTTCGAAACACTGCGGAATCCGAATACCCCGCAAACATGAAGAGGGTCTTTTTGCTTATAATTAAAACGTACAGCAGTAGTCTACATCCCAAAATCTCGGAATCATGTCGATGTCCCGGAGTCTCGGAATCATGTTCAATTGCGAATACTTGTTTGGGAGGAGTAAGATCTATAATGTCAGTGTGAATGGGCTGGACACACGCGATCGCCCCAGAAAAATCCTGTGGTGGCCTTCACGAGTACGCGTTCTTGCCGAATGCTGCTGTCCAGCGATGGCAAGTCATCGTTTCGTGCGTACAGCAGTAGGGCTTACATGGTGTTGTGTCTGACATGCGTTGATTATCTACCTGTATCAACACTGCCGCCGAACGGTCAACATCCTGTCACGTTCGCAAACAGGACGGAACCTTGGCTTGCGGGGAACACAGAAGCTCACACCCCCAGAGTTGCGTACCTGTAGGCGGCTCTTCCTTGAGAGCACCTCCCCGGTTTGCCCCAAGCCCCTCGGCCCGCCTACGGTTTCCATGGTACCGCCCTCCGCCGAAGCGCACCCGCTGTCACCTGGCCAGGGACCGCTTTCGCTGTGTCCGACATCATCAGCACCTCTCGGTAGCACCATTTTACCCACCTGGTCTACAGCACGGCAATCGGGGTAGTAGTTTCATACGCCACATGCTCTGACTGGATCTGCCATGCATGTTATTGCGTCCACAGGCGCGGGGCCCACGCCCATCAAGAACTATGTCGTAAATACGATGTCGAAGGGAAAATAACGAGGAGAACTGAAACGTCTGAACTGAACCTGAACCTGAAGAACCATTTCGCGGATACCTTTTCGGGTGCGGAAATCGGGCTGTCATTCTCCGAGCTGCATTCTCCTCTGTCCTGCCGCGGTGCGCGATTTGTGAGGTTGATCCCGCCGCACCCTTGAGCCCCTCCGCTGCAAGCTGCAACTGGGCAGAGGCTGGCGAGAGAGAGAGGAGGGAATTTTGACAGCAAGACTGCTGTCCAAAGCTCGCAGCATGTTGTTGGCGAGGCGGAGGCTCCTTCCGAGTGGTCGTGGAAGATTGGCGGCCCCATGTTGCAAGCTGTGGCTGCCAGATCGCCGTGATGCCGAAGCGTCTCATGTGGCCCAAGCGTCGCGCGAGATTCGTGCTACCAGGCACTTGCCGAGGGGGCACAGCTTCTGCACATCTACTGGCACTGCTGGTGCGTTATCACACCGACAGTTAGAATGCGAGTGCGCGTTCTTGGGCAAGGCACGGAGTGTTGGAGGGTTGAGGTTGTTTCATGGTACCAGCAGAGCTGCCGCGAAGGCGAAGCTAGGGCGCGGAGCGAGGACGGAGACACCCGCTATCCCTTCGTTCATCGAGATAAGGTTAGTTTGAGGAGGAGGCTAGGCCGTTTATCCTGCTTGTTGTGTGCCTGTCCACAGCACAAGTGTAGTTGCCAGCAGACTGTAGATTCTCCCCGCTCGTACACCAGGGCGTGCGTGTACTGTACCCCCACAACACAGGGAACAGGGTTCCTTCCCAGGGAACTCGGGATCATTCTCTGATTGCCGAAAATGCTATCATTTCTGGAAACACTTGCGACCCCCAAAATTCCTCCCTTTCGGTGATCCCGACACGGGATAGTTCCCTTTCGGTGATCCCGACACGGGATAGTTGTAAGGAGGATTCACTGAAGTTGTCCAACAAACCATGTGGAACACGGACTCGTCGGTGGCAATTCAGGACGTGGCGGGCGGATGTGTGTATTCAATTAGGGCATGTCGCTGCCACAGGTGCTGCCTGCTAACGGTTCAAGCGATAAGGCATGCCACCATTAGGTTCTCGCATGCGAAAAAATTGCAGCCGATGCTCGTGTAGCCGTTGTATTGGAGAAGAAAGAGTGCCAAGAAGACAGCAAGCATCCGTTGACCGCAACTCAAGAATCAACCCTTTCCAGAGCACCCTCAATCAAGGGTGCGGATTGCACGGCGAGCACAGCTTGCTCTAACTGACACAGAAACACATGTAGATTATTGGCGCTCTCGTCAACATCTTCAAACCTTGCATCACCCCTCTTCTTGCACATCACCCCAATTTCTTCCTCTTTTGGTTGTGTTTGTTGGCTCCGAGTGCCTGCGGGCCACACGAAATGTTTCGTGTTCCATGTCTGAATATTGTTACATGCGCACGTTTATGGGACACACGACGTGTAACAGGGACCAGGGAGTTCTGAGTTCCCTGTTCCCTGTTCCTTTTTTTTGTCTGCAGGGTTAGGGTGGGTCTTGCCACCCGAGAACTCAATGGAGTTGGCTCTACTCGAACGCTCATGTCGATGCATCCAAATCGAAAATGGAAACCAATATCGATGACACAGTAGACGCCCGAAAGTGTCCGTTGCAATTATTCACGCCGTGGCCGTGAGAGCCACGAGGCACCCCAGACAGCGAGCGACAGTGCCGGGTGTCGACCATGATCAGGCGGGTTGAAAATGTTGGTCTCGGATCGGTACGCTGCGAACACAGCGAGTAATGTGTGATTGAATACGCTGGTTTGAAGGAGGAAAGCTGGAAATGATACCGTTGGCAAAAAATAATCCCACGGTGATCACTCCCTCTCCCTCCTATTTTAGAGCAAATCTCGCTCCAAGAAAGTATACCGTGCTCTGCTGGATGTCAGCTTTGAGCCAAGGTATCGCTTGCATCTCCAAAACGTCTGTAGGTGGCTAGATGAGTAGCGATATGAAGGCATCTCCGGCTTTCAGAGAGTCTGGCAAGCAGCTGGCAAGCAACATGATGTTCCCGTTCACCGTTTCGATTTTCGATTTCGATGTATTCAGTGTATCGTGTTGATTTTGCCATCGCTCTTGGAACACAATCTTCCGTATCGATATTCCGGCGGCGGAACGAGAGTCAGTTGTCCAATCAGTGGCATTTTCGATTTTCGATTTTCGATTTTCGATGGAACACTGCGGTTACAAGACCCACCCTTAGTACAAGCCCTCACAAGGAAACACCTAGCTATGGGTGGTGACAGAGAACCACCCAAACCTCTGATTGGTCAATGGCGCCAGCGCGGCCGTTTTATCATGTAGACCACACCAATCGCCAAACGCGACACCGTTGTACGTCACCGTGCCCCTCGCGACACCCTACAACGTAATACTTGAGGGTTGAGGCTAGGGTTAGGGTTGGTTGGATCTGGTTTGGTTGGGTTGCTGAGTGTGAGAATACTATTTCTCAGAGTCAGAGTCCCTAAAGTGGCGATTATCCGTTTACCAGCAGAGGTATTTGCTCTCTTAATATATGGCGAGGAATAGTCAAGCGTGGCCGAGGTAACTCGGAGGTGCTAGTTTCACGAAAGGTGGAACTGAGCGAGAGAGGGCCCTCGTGGGCATCTCCACGTCTCCGAGATTCACTGGAATGGTCACTGTATCCGATGAATCTTTCTTGCAAAACATCCTCGGAGCAGTAGAATAGGCATTGTCCGTAGTCTCCGGGTCTTAGCTGGTCGCATGTGCGTCCCTACCCCTAGGAAAATACCTATATCCTGGTTTCGACGGGGTGAATAATAGTTTGAGTGGTGATTGTTGGTCACGACCCGTGGGTTGTAGATCGGTGCTCCCTGCTCACACGCCTTTCTCAAGGCGTGCGGACCCCCAACGTGTTATTGACAAAAAAAGCAACGTTAATTCGCACAATAGGGGCCGACAGGAAGCCGTAGGGCTGCCCAACGCTAATCTCTGAGATGTGTTGGTTTTATATTGGTTTTATATTTGAAACGCCCCGGAGACACCCAGCTTTCTATTCCACAATGTGCAGACGTAAAGGCGACCCAGCCATCCCTACGATGGATGTTCAGACGAATCCTCAACATACGGCAGAGTCTTTCACGTTCGGTGAAATGCTGTAAATGTAAATGTCCCCCGCTGACTCCCTGCGCTTTCTTCCCACCTACGGCACGACTTCCTAGGGAGTTGGCGAGCCTCCTGCGGGTCAAACCAAGGGCGCTGTTCAAGTCCATGGGCGGCTATCAGGAGAAGAAAAAGCACAGGATCGTTCTCAGCGGAGTACCCTACGCGTTTCCAAACCTTGGGAACGTGGTCGTTCCGTTTCAGGTGAAACCGACCCCTCTTCTTGACCTCGGACCTTTGACGCCAAAAGGGGGGTGGTCGTAAAAGAACGATTGCTGAATTGCTACCTTCTCGGTGGCGATTTTTCGTTACGCATTACCCTTTAATACCGCATTGAAACAGTAAGTACACACCGTTGTCAAGCAGCGGCGCGTTTGCGTTGACCTGGGTCACCTGAACAGCGCGCACTGCACTTCATCGCGCACTGCTGCAGCCGGACGATCCTTTTAGCGCACTCTTCCTTCGAAATGCCGGTTTTTATGTGATGACTAGTGACGAATGTGTTGACAGTGTAGAATGACGCTGCAAATACGAATCGGCGTTAGCATTAATGGGAAAGGACGCAACAGGGTATTCTGGTCGAAAAGCGACTCAGCTGGTACTACTCAGCGGCGTGAAATGAACCGAGATGATTGGGCAACGCCCAATTTCACCCCGCCGCGTCCCTGCCGTAGCTTCTTTTCTCCAGAGTTGTGCCCTGATTACGGAAATGTATCCTGACCTGACGGGAAATGAGACCCTTTCATCACCTGTTTCCTCCGCAAGAATCCTTCCCCAATCATTTTCCCCTCTTATCGTGGGACACCAAACAGCGACTCTTTCAGCCCAAAAACAACCATGGCAACTGGGCAGAAATTAATCAGGACGGAGTTCCTCGCCTGCAAAACAACACCAATCGTCAACTCTTCTCGCTCAAAACAAACGATGACCAGCACACACCAGCACAATTCCGTTTGGGGACGTGCGGGGTGTTACGCGCATACGTATTTGCATAGTCCATTTCGTTATGTTTGATGTGTATGCTTGGCGTTGGATGTGGACAATATACGGGTATATTTGTACGCCGCTCCTTCCACCGAAGCTCCTTCTCCGCTAGTCCCTCCTTCCTGATGGTTGATAAATATCGGCGCGTGTGCGTGCTTGTGTATTGTGTTTTGGTTATTAACCCTTCGAGTCTACAGGCGTCCTGACAGATCATTTTAGTCATATCCAAATGCTGGTGTGGTGTCATGCCTTGGAGTTGCCGCCCTGTATCCCTCCACGCCAGGTTTTGGCAAGTCCACAGGTTTATGCATCGACCGCGCTAACCGGCTGGCAAATGAAAATACGTCAGTCTCAGTGCGGTTGAAAAGAAAAAAAAAATCTGTAGGCCATGATCTGGGACCCCGTGTGTGTGTTGTGTTGTGTTGTGTTTTGGTCTCAATCGTGGTGTGCATGTCTCGCTTGAATTAGAACCCATCGCACTTTCCAGCCGACCAATGAATAAGGCATCAGGCTTCAGCGGGATGCAAAACCAACGCGGACACTTCTCTCTACCGACAAGGAAGGTGCAGGAGTTGGACGACACAGGATTCTCCTGCTTTTGGAGTAAGAGGGTGTTTGCGGACAGGTCTTCGATTTTGGTCTTGGAAGTCGGGAGCAAGTTCGAAAGCAAGACCTGAATTTGGTATAAAAACTGCTTGCGAAATACTGCTTGCGAAGACCGGACTGCCTCTCTCTGGTCTTCTTTTTGACTCGCTTCAAGAAATAAAACAGTGTGACGTCAAGCGCGTGACCGTTTGTACTTTTTTTGTCTGCTCACGCAACGCTCGTTCAGACGTGCACTGAGGAACCCGCGCCCATGCAGCTCTACCAAACTGCGCGGTCAAACAACCTCTCTCTAATACCGTGAGCCATCGAACTGAAGATCGATATTGCAAGCTTGCTAGTTGGCTCGTTCCTCTGTTGCGCCCAAAGAATTCAAAAGAGACACCACACTGACTGCTTGCTGGCTCCTGTGACATTTTTTCTAGGCACACGCCACATCAATCACCCTCTCGATCGCCACGGCACCTTTCGGCTGAGCTATGTGCTTCGATATCTGTTTGCTGGTGGTAGGCTGACCCTGAGAGGGGTAGCCTGCTGCGCAAGCCGTGAACTTTGTGCGTTTGTTTGTCGTTTGAAAAAGTCCTACCATCATCACAACAGAGAGGCAGCGTGTGTTGCGAGGTGCTGTGCCAACGAGGAACATTCGTGTATGTGCCTGTCACATGTTTGGGCTCCCTCTGGTATTCACACACGGTTGTTTGTGTCGATTGCAGTACGCATGAAGCCCACAGAGTATCTCACGGGGCGCTCGGCCAACCAACTGTTCCTAAAGACCAAAATGAGCAAGACCAAGTTGGAGCTTTTCTAAGGTCTTCAGGGGCAGTTCATAACAACTGACGATCGAATTCCTAAAGAACCAGCGTATTTCGGTCGTCGGGGTGATAGAAAAGACCAACATGAAACCACAGTTCGAACTTTTCAAACACCGTAAGAAGTCTCCATGTGTGTGCGCTATTCCTTCATCCTCTCTCTGCGGCCACGAGCTCGCCACCACCACACCACTGCATATCGGCACAAGCATGCATCTCAACCATGCTGGAGCGGTCTCGCGTTCTAAGCGTGACCCATGTCTCGCATATTGTCTACCTGACATAGTCTACATACTCTACGTTCGGTTGCTTTCGATATTGTGCTGGAGTTTGCCAGCCATTGTTTCTTTAGAGCGGGAAGAATTGATGGCTGGTGCTGTTTTGCACGGGCGGCAGTAGTGCTGGCGACTTGGCCGAACGCAATGGTTGACGTGTCGGAATACCACTTCTCGGAACATTCCCTTGGATAGGTGCAGCTTGTGCACAGCTATTTCAGCGTACAGCAGCCTAGCACTAACCGTAGACAGCAACCTGGCCCTTACCCCCTCCTGCGCCGCGGCTCAGGCTTGCATGTAGAGCAACCCAGCGTTTCGCCTGTCCCTCCTTAGGCTCACCCTAGTTTTTCACCGTTCAGCAACCTAGCGCTAATATTATGTGTGTCAAGAGCAAGGACATGTATTTTCCTTCCAACGTTTTGGCTCGGGCGAATGCCGCAAACATCCTCCCAAAGTATCGACGATGACCACAACCGCCGCCAATATTGAACCCTGCCTACCAGGACGCGCAAGCAGTGGCGAAGGTCTTAGGCAAAGAAATACGGTTCCTCGACATCGAAAAAAAGCCGCAGCGTGCCGCTATCCTAGCTCGATCCGACGACTCGCGGGCACCTTTGTGGGAAGAAGGGCGACCCGCTGGTCAGGGGCGCAGACCTGTCGTCGTGCTCTTGGGGCACTTCAACCACGGGAAGACGACAATCCTCGACGCGCTTCGAGGGCCCAGCAGTGGCATCGCTGAGTGAGTCTGTAACGTTTTCGTCACTGAGGCCCTTGTTCGCGGTCACACCTTCGAAGTAGTGTTTCGCGCTATTCCGTGGCACGGCTACAAACCAACGGCAACGACGTGGACCTACCTAGGTTACCCTCGGTACCGCTTAGCCTTCTCTTGTCCCACCCGATGCCAGTACGAAGTTGCTCAGTACTTGGTCGAGTTTCCCACGTCCATCCCTTTTTCAACAACTGATGTTTCATCTGCAAAATCTGCGAGATTTTTCCGACGATGAACACCCTCGCCCTCAGGGCAGGGAGTGGAGGTGGAAAAGATGCATGGAGAACTTGCTTCGTGATACACATAGGACAACGTTTGACTTGAGGGCTTGAGGGTGTGGTGTAGCTGATCAGCATACCAAGAGGTGTTGGCGTCGAATGTATGGCTTCAGTTTTTGTATGCGGTCGTATGTGTCAGACGGAACAATTGCCCGATGCGGGCAAAAATGTGGTACGATTGACGGGCCGGAGAGATGTGAGCAAGGCCGATTCACACACAACCCACCAAATATCGTAGTGTGTTCCCACAAGTTGTCATGGGGTCTGTGAGCATGCGTTTCATGGTGAGATCGGGAAATCAGCAATGTTTTAATCCGCTTTGTGAAGGCTCGTGATGCAGCCACCAAAGCGTACTACAAGAAAGTTTCAAAGCATTCGGTTCTCATGTTGTGGACTTGGCAACGGGAGCAAGTAACCCCGCCTTGCGAACGACTGGCTTTGCGTGTGTTCTTAGCGGGCAAGCACAAAGATATATATATATATACGCATGGGTGACCTCGACTCCGCACAAAGCAGCGTTGATTGACCCCACGGTACCCTCTTTTCACTTGCCAGTCGAGAACCTGGAGGCATCACCCAGGAGATACGAGCGCGCACTGTTTCCCTGGAACCAACGTCGGGGGAGACGGCTCAGAATACGAATGATGACGACGGTGCAGCATCTCTGCGTTCGAGGTCGGCCAAGGTAGCGACTATTCTTGACACCCCCGGCCAGGAAATATTTTACCGGATGAGAACGAACGGGGCAAGAGTTGCGGACGCAGTGGTTCTGGTTGTTTCAGGTACAGTTGTGGACATGAGCTCGCTATCACTTCTGGAAGATAATGTGATGCCGGTGTTCAATTTCGGTAGAACTGAATGCCTTTCACAAGCCATCATCGTAGCAACTCACCCGACGAGAGGCACGAGTTCAATGCGGCTTGCTTACACCCGCGCACTCATGTAGAGGGGGGAAATGAACTTCTTGTCTTATCAGGCTTGGAACGAAGTACAACAATGGACACGGCTGTGATTCTTTGGGGAAGAAAGGATTGTTGCTCCCTTGTGATGCGGCGCCGGCTTTCTGTAGCTCCCCGGGCTTACACAGAAAGTTTACGACATTCCCCACGCAGTAAATAACACATGTGCACGCGTAGTTACACGCATCTTTGCTCAGAAATTCTTCATCCCGATGGCTTTGTAGTTGCACTTTGCGCAAACTTCGTGTTGGTTTCCGTTTCGGCAGCGGTGGACGGCGTTTGCCTCCAGACGTCGGAGAGCATCGGCTGTGCGGAGGAGCTAGGACTGCCGGCAGTGGTGGTCCTGAACAAGATTGACCTCTTGCCGAACGAGGTGGCGGCACAGGTGTCTATTTTATCACTCTCTAATCAATGTCTTGGAACTGTGCGTTGCCCGAATTATTGTCCATTACGCGTGGACACCAATGTCGTGGTATGTGTTTGTGTCGTTCATTACACCGCGTGAGCTGTGTGAGTAGTTTCGCATGAAGTGCGCGAAGAAATGGCCAGGAAATAGCGATGCTGTCCTGACGTTTCCGCAAGTGCAACAGTCGTAGCAGCGTAACTTGAGCCTAAGCAGAAGAGTACATTACACTTACTTTGTCTGGGGTTTAAGACCGACACAATAGCAAAGTGCTCCAGGGGGCTGTTCAGCTGTTTTGACAGTTTCTCCTGCCATTCGAATCGCGCATCACTTAAACTCGTCGTGCTCGATCTGCCTCTTAGTTAGCGCGTCCATGCGCCAAACGCAAGTCAAAGCTCGGTTACCGAACAACTCGGGGGTGGTTCAACTGTGCTATCATGTCTTCCTAGAATCGCCAGTCTTTGCTCTGTGTGTACCGCTTCAGATGCATTATCTTCAGAAGAGCCCTCATGCGCCGTCATAGCGATAGGGAGACGTGCTGAACACGCGCCACCATCTACTCCTATCCCCCCGCACTCGCGCTCCGTCGATGAAACGGCACGACGTGCCGTTTGCTGCGTTGCTGTGCCGGTTCTCAGAGAGTGAAAGAGCTATCGGCAGAAGTGAGAGAGTACGTAGCCATCCAAGACGCCAAGGTCCTCCCGCTCTCCGCGCACACAGGCTTCGGCCTGGACAACCTCCGAACGAGCCTGGCGGATGCTCTAAACCAATCCTTCCCCCAAAAGGAACGCGTCTACCCAACGATGGCAGATCTGGAGGGCTTCGGGCTCCAACCCGGCCAAAGCGAAACCTTTCCCGATTTGGGGATCCCTGGGGTTGATCCCGATCCTGCACCACCAGTACGGCCGACTGAATCCGAGGTTGCTGTTGCGGCGGGTGTTCACAGTGCCGAAGGAGGCTCGGCGGGGGGAGTCGAAGTTGTCATGGCTGAAGCCCCGGAGGGCGCAGCTACCGGAACGGTGCTTGACTACACTAGTAGCGCCAAGACGGGCAAGATGTTGGTGAGTAGGATTTCATTGTTTGTGTCGTGTTGTTTTGGTTGATGGATGCCTGTTCGAAGCGTATTGATCGACCCACAATGTCCCTCATCTCATTCTTTTTTCGTTCTCCTTGGTTTTGTTGGGTTTTTTATGTCGCCAGCTGGTTCTGGTGGATAGAGGAGTTCTTCGGCCTGGTGATCCCTTCGTCTCGGGGATGTTGTGGGGCTTCGTACGCTCAATCTACGACGAGGAGGGCGACAAGCTGCTCGAACATGCAGGTAGGTGGAAGAGCACCGCTTTGAACGCTCATTTGTACCCCCGTCCCCTGGTCAAGCGCGTTTCGAAGTCTGCAACGCTCGAGCTTGTTATGTGGGTGTTTCAGTCCCCCTGGTGCTCCCATTGCACCTCGTTCTGTTGTTCACTTTTGTTTGCCTTCGCATACTCACCGCGCAGGCTCACATCATGTTCGCATGGACAGTTTGTAGCCCGTGCGTTCCTTCCATGTTTCCTTCCGTCTGAGAAATTGTTGTTGCCGAACGTGACCTCCATGACCAGCGACGGCCCGGTGATATCGTCGGCCCCTGACTGACTGCTGTACTAAACCGGGCGTGGATCTCGGCTGGAAACGTTCTGTGTTCAGGTTCTGGGGTGGCAGCGAAAGTGGTTATCATAGCTCGAACTCGTGTGTCCGATGCTCCTTTGGGGGAACCGTTTCGGGTCTTGACAAAGGAGGCTGCCGAGCAGGTACGGTTGTGTATCCTGTCCCAATTGTTTTGCTGTCCTCTTCGGTATTTCTGCTTCGTGACCTGGTCCCCTTTCACCAAACGCCGGAAATGATGGAATATACTCATAGCCGGTCGCCCGGCAGGTCTAGTGGTTAACGTGGTAAACCTACAAGGAGGATGTGGGTTCGATTATCTCCATAGGCGACCTACCACGTGCCATCCCAGACTGACTTGGATTCATATTCACCGTTGATTTCGTCCGTAGCCCTTGATCCGCGAGTTGAAGAGCTAAAAGATCGGCCACTGTCATAAAACCGAGGGTCGTGAGCGGGGTGCCACCGGAAACCAAGTGCAGACACAAGAAGCCTGAGAAGCCGAGTTGTGTATTGTGTACCGTCGCGTATGCCGCGAAGGATGGCACATGGTTGATTTTCCCGATTAACGTGCGGCTTCGGGGTCCATTCCTTAGCCGTGCCCCCGGCATGCGGTCTTGTGCAGTGTTTCCTCCTGCCCAGCAAACATTCTAAGTGATGGTAGGGCATTGCGTTTGTTCACGGCGTGTCAGGTTGTCTCTGGTGCTCCTTTCCTGCTTGCTTTGATTCTCCCAACTTGACGCCTCACTTTTTAGCAGGTCGCAATCATTGGTCAAGGAGACTGCGAAATGTAGTCCTCGTAGCCTTGAAGTTGTTCCTTGGGCTAGAGACGCCATCTTGCCAAAAAAACACTCGCCTACCGAAGAGGGGTCTGCTGGATATGAGCATGCCGTGAGTGTGACTTGGCAGAGTACTTCTCCACGTGGAGCCTCCTAACCGAGTTGCGTCGGTGCTGTGCTAGGCTCCATCCATCACGACCTGAGAACGGCTGTCGTCACTGTCCCTCTCTTACACCTTGCTACTAAGTTGCAAAGACACAGTGTACCGAGTGGATCCCCGTCCTCTCTCCCCGGAAACTGCCCGTCTTGCAGGTAGCCCAAGTGCGCCTGCTGGCCCGCACTATTGACAACTTCGTCGACCATAACAAGCTGGACAGAGGATTCGCACACCTCTTGCGTGGGGACGAGGATGACGATGATCTATCTCATGACGGGAGCGACGAGGACGATCAACCTGGACGGCCGGCGGAACAGCCTGTCGGAACGGGTGATGACGTAGATTACTCTGAGACAACACTGAAAAGCACGGCACGGTCGCCCGAACCGTCCAGTCGGCGGCGGAGCAACCTCGAACAACAAGAGGAATTAGCTCCGGAGGACATGCCGGTGACCATCGTGGTCAAGACTGACAACGCCAACACTCTCGCCAGCGTGCTCGACGCGCTCGGAGACTGGGGAGACGTTGACAATTCCACGGAAAACGTTGGGGAACAACTCGCCGCAGAAGCGTCCGATAGCAACCCTGAAGGAGTTTTGGAGAGAGTTCGACGAAAGAAGCCGCAGGAGTGGCGGGAAGATGACCTGCAGCACAAGCAGCGCCGGAGGTTGCTTGTCTCCGTAGCTCACTCGGGTGTCGGGGCCGTGACGTCGTCTGACGTACGTCTCGCAAGAGACTGCGAATGTCCGGTGTTTGCTCACAACGTCAGGACCGACGCCTCCGCCACGAGGGAGCTGAAACGAGTGGGCGGGGGTGTAGTGCCCGCCTTGCCCGAGGGGGCGGCGGCGGCGGTTGGTGAGGAGGTGAGCGTAGGCATTGGAGGGCAGGAAGGGTTTATTGGGAGGGCGGGGGAGGGGAGAGAGTGCGTCGTGGTGTCGGAAACGGTAGGGGAGCTACTCGGCGAGATTGAAAGGTTTGTGTTGCGCGTCAGATAGTACCGATACAGCAGCGGAGAGGGGCGGTTCGCAACTTGTGTGTCAAACCCCGCCATTAGGTCTTTACTCAGTACGATTTGGTGCCTTCTCATGTCCGCGCCGGTCTAGATTCGTTCACGGAGTATGGCATGGGTATCCGCCAATATGACGCAGCTGGCGCTGTGGGTCGATGTGCCAAACGTTTGTAGCTCTCGTCGGTATCGGGGCCGCAGATAACGCGGGTGTGCGGAAAAGTCGTGCATTGCCCGTGAAGTTCAGACGCAGATTTTGTTTTCTGTCATCGTGTTCTTTTTCGAAATACCTCCCCAGTTGTATGGGAAGAGGCACGCGGGGGGGGCACGCGTCCGGGATTCTAATGTCAGACCTTGATTGTCACTCTCTGATTCGTGCAAAGCTACTTGTAGCTCCCGTAGTCTAGCACCAACAACGCGGCCCGCTTCGTGCAGCCTCCCCCCCACCAAAACACCTTCGATCCTCGGAAGCTGTTCATGCCAGTAGCATGGGTGATTTTGTTACCAACGCAACGCATCCAACTTCTTCGTTCATGGGGCGAACTGTTTGATGTTATGTGCTTTCGTCTCATCTACAAACCATTTGTAAGGGATATCATACTTGTCGACGACGTGAAGCTTTGGATGAAATGAGGCCTCCTGCTACACGGCACGGGATCCACCCAAACTTCCATCCCGTGTGTTGTTCATGGCCCTTTCATTGTTGCGTGAGAGAGTGTCAATCCCATACTTCCGCATACATTCACAAAATCGTCTTGTCTTTACCCGCATGTCGAGAAGCTTTCAGTGAAGCCCCCTTGCATTGCGGCGGGAGATGGACTGCATCCTTGTACACCCTTCCATGCTGGTGCCGCTCGGTTTCCGGGTGTCGCGGCTGCTTGGCGGAGGTGCTCACCGCCGGCGCCAGCGGCCTTACGTCAACCCCCTCCGTTGTGCCTCGTGTTCTCCAACCACGGCGCACTCCGTGCGAGCTTCGACCGGGGTTCCCGCCAGGGACTGGCTCATGACTCCCCCTGCCAGGAAGGCATACATCGTGTTCTGCCCTCCGTCGCCACCTTATGTCTCTTTCGCGCATGCAAGATGGCTGAGGAGCCGCGGTCATGCCTGCCGCCGAGGCCATTGCGGTTGCCCCCGCGAACCATCGGAAGCTCGGGAAACATGTACCCCTCACGTATATGTTCCAACCCGCTGACAGTCGGAAACTCTTGGATCGCTCGTAGACACAACACATTAGTCTACACTGACGGTCTGCTGCGTTTCACGACGACGACGGCGTGCGGCGAGCTCAATGTCTTCCCTAAGTGGAAATCAAGATCACCCCCCCTTTTCCCGTCTGTCAGGTGCAGCACTTGTGCTGCTAGGCACGCGCTAAATCGCGAACTCTGTTCATCGTGTGAAATGCCTCGAACCAAACATTTCACTGGGCGCCAGTCTACACCTGTGACCAGTACACTTTAGTTGAGCCCCCAAAAAATACTGTATGTAGCCGCTGAAATTATTTGGTAGAACTAGAGGTGTGTAAAAAATAAAATATGCTAAGATGAGGCTTCGCTTCATTTTTTGGTACTTGACGCGGGCATTTTTGATGCTGCTAATGTAGTAAAGATCCCAGCTTGTGACTGACGACTCCCCCATCCATAGACTATACGTTGACTGTAAACGGTCACAGCCCTGCCTGGCCAGGAGACGGAAAACATACGTTTCCAACTCGGATGTTCAAGCGTGGGGTTTGGGCGCCCGAGAAACAAACAAATTGTGTGCCTCTTGCTGTACATCTGAGAATGGGAGATATCGTGCGGTACATGATGTACCACGGGCACTGCCTAACCACATGAGCCTGTCGTTTGAACGCCCAGAAAAAACGCACAATGCCCGCTTCCTGGTCGCACTCGTGGCGAGGTTTTATTCGTTTGTTTCGCGAGAACACGGCTGGCTGCTGCTGCTGCTGCTGCTGCTGCTGCCGCTGCTGCCGCTGCTGCTGCTGCTGCTGCTGCTCCGTGTTTTTCTATGCATAGTCTCTTGTAAATAATATGTGCATTCGTGCATAGACTACGTCGTTTAGGTTAGACTAAAGGCTCGTTTTTAACGCTCCGGAACAGTCGTGCGATTTTCCACGGAGAAAACCCTACATATTTTCGATTATTCTACATTCCCCTTCTTCCCCTCGCTGCCTCGGGAAGGTTTTGCGGAGGCTTGGCCCATAGCGAGGGGGGGGTCTTTCTAGCGAACAGGGCTGGACTCACCCTCAAGGGACCGGTACCTTCTTGCTGCGGCGCACCCGCCGCGAGGCGTGTGTAGTGGTGGAGTTGGGTCGGCACTGGTGCGTCAGGTACAAAGGTGCAGATGCGCGGGCCTCCAGGCCGTCGGTGTAGGCAGCAATGCCCATCTCATCTTGTCTTTGTGCGCGGAGGCAGACGTCATCAGAAAGGTGGACGGGCACTATGTACACGGCCCTAGGTTTGCTAGAGGGAGCTGTACTATCTCAGTAACCTAGTTTTGCCATCAAAGGAGGAGGGGACAGGTGGTGACGAGCTGATTGGGCTGACCCTTCGGCGCGAGAATTTTCAGACCAAGAACCCTAAGTGCAACGAGGGAGAAAGCGAGGAACCGACTGGGAAGGACGGCAACGAGAGCGTTTACGAAGCGGAGCGGGTCGAGTTTGGTCGTGCTAGGACTGGCTACAGCGGCACCGGAGCAGCGGCACCGGAGCAGCGGAACCGGAGCATGCATGCGGACGGCATCGAACCGTGGCGCACGGATAAACATCTCTTGTATTGTCAATTATTTCCCGTTTTTTCCTGAAAATAGTCTAGGTGTTGGGTGTGTGTGTGATGACGTCACTGGTTTTGTAGAGAGATGCGTCAGAGATGGCGCGGATAACCCGGGTGCCTTAATTGTGTACCTGCATCGTGGAAGACCCCTTCAATGTGGAACGATTCCTAGTCAGTGTCGATGTTTACACTGCTGCTGTGCCTAACACAGGTGATCTGGATAGATTCGGGTGATTGTCAATTGCAATGATGGCTTTGGTAGGTTGGGTGTTCTTCTTCGTTCATTGTATGTCCACGGACTGATTCTGACAGCACTTCAGACAGCAGCTGCATGCCCCGAGCTTGTGTACCATGCACCATGGTGTTATTATTGTACAGACAGCACCCCAGGCAGCAGTACGCTGTAGTCGACAAACATTCATTTTGGTTAAATGCGGGACAAGGGGGGTGATGGTGCTGCTGTAGTAGTCGAATTGTACGGCCCTTCGAGGAGATCGTGTTCAACCTTCACCGGTATCCCGAGCTGTGTGGACGTGTATGTAGTTCTTCAGTTGTGAGCACGCAAACGTGCTGCAGGGATTGTAGGTGTACCTTCTCGGGCTTGTGTACCTTTTCTTGCGAATAATAGTGTGTGTTCTTTAGATTTTCTGATGGCTCTAGCATTTTTGTGACCACGGACCGAGTCTTCGCTAGATTTTGAGATTACACTGGTGGCCAGAGGGGCAGGTTGGGCACGAACCACAACCTGGGTGGGGGAGGTTGGGAGGCCCAGTTCGACCTTGGACCCATTTCTTCTTCGGGCTTGCAGCCCGCCGTGTTGATTGCAATAACGCCACTTTCCAAGATGCGGGATAACTTGCACACTTTGGGCTGCAACCTCCCTACAACCTCTCCCCCCAGGTTATAGTTGGTGCCCCAACCTACGCACAACCTGCCTCTGGCCACCCGACCCGTATTAGTTAGCAACTGACACGAGTTTAATGTGAAGAAAAACAACAACATTCATTGTATTCGTAACTTTTTATTATCTCTCCCATCATTGGACTCTGTCGTCTGCCCCTCTGGCCCCTATCCTCCACTTCTACTAGCTAGACGACCCAACCGGGGTCACATAGGAGGGGGGGGTTGGGCCCCCTCCTGCGGTTCCTGCCTGAGATATTTTTATCGCAAGAAGGATACAGCCAATCCCTTCCCTCGCGACTTATGAAGTCGGTCAAGTTTACTAACAACGAGCTTTGCGGCGCGTCACTTCCAACGGAGACCAGGATTTAATTAGCGAGAAAATACTCACTCTTCTTGTATTCGTAAATAAATGTCATCGCATGAAGGACGTTTCCTTCCCTGAATACACGCTTTGCTCGGCACAAACCAGGTTGACTTGGTGTTGCTCAACAGAGAGCAACAGTAAAAGCGCAACGAGCAGCACCCGACACGGAGGACAATACACTTAGAACGATCCTATCCACTCGGCCTGCTCTTTTCAGTTTTCAGCAACAACAGGCGCAGGGCAGAGTGTCGCAACCTGGGTGTTTCTTGCGATTTCTTCAGTTTGTTTGCCAGCTCATGTTTTTTCACGGTTGCGGCTCCCATCTTTGACCACCAACTGCCCAAAGGTAGTCGAGCTCAACAATCATAGGGCGGCAGCCGCGCTGACGGCCAGCATCATATAGATGGCCAATCCGAAAGAATTAGCGTGTCGGAGGCCCTGTTACTCTTCTTCTGCTGCGTGGTGCCGCCGTGGATTAATGTTGACGTGTCCGACCAAGCACAGATCATCTCGCCGCATTTTTTCCAGCGGCATTTTGATGAGGTGGCACACGTCTCTCACACACCTTATTCTTGAGCAGCACCCAAGCACCCAATACCCACGAAGCAGCACGGCGCCGGGAGATGGTATCATATAGATAGACAGCCGAACCGAAGGAATCAGCGCGTTGGAGGTCTTGGTGCTGCTGCTGTACTCGTTCTACTGTTTCCTTGATTGCAATGTGTGATTGAAGAAAATTCCCCAGCACCAACAACAGCAGCAGCTGAGTGAAGCCGAGAGCACTACGCAATGTCTAGTTTTCGACCAAGAACGGACTGAATTAACGCTGCTTCTGCCGCTTGTCCATCTCCACAACAACAGACCTGGATGTGAGTCTGGCAGCAGGTCTTTCTAGCGTTCTCAGTGATGTTACAGCGCCCGCGGTGCGCTTGTCCGATGCTGCTGTCAAAAACACGGATCCGTGAAGAAAGTAGCAAGCCCCTAAAAATCCCGGCTCCTTCTTTTCACGTTTTCGGGGGAAAACGCCTCCATATATGTTCAAGAAGACACGATTCCGTGAAATGTTCCGTGATTTTTTGGTCGTTAATAATACCCCAACTAACCAGGAACGAAGGATCTTTGAAAGTGCCGTGCCTACCAACTACAGCAGTACCAACTAGGCCAGGATTTTGACGAGCATCAAGCACCGAAATGCCCGGAATGCAGGGGAGCCGTGTAGGTCGGTTAGTCTACCGAAAATATGCATCATAGGTCCTTGCACTCGGTCCTGATCTTTTCAGCGAAGAGTGAGTAGTCTCAGCAGTGAGCTGCTCGATCGAGAACGAACAGCTTCAACGGGTTGGTTGCAAAACGGACGGACGGATACAAGTAGTAGTACATACATAGATCTACAGTCTTTCTGGGAGGTCACGCATTACGTTCTAAAAACGGTTGGTTGCTTGCGGGCCACAACCAACCTGGACATCAGGGAACCCTGGACAACCACATATATATAGGTCACTACCAAAACGCGGCTGTTGAGCTCTCTCTGCATGCTGTTGGCGGAGGATCGGTTGAAGCACAGGTAGGTTGAAAGGACACACACCAGCTACTGCACCGCCGACCACACCTGGCTGGCTGAACACATTGTCCCTCCATGGAAAGGATTGACTGCTCTTGCGGAGGCTCCTCTCATGAACACTGCGCATCTATCTCGCGACACAAGCAAAAAAGGTTTCAATAGTGAGCACCTGACGATGCATTTCGCTGGTCAGCGCTGCTCTACTATACCTACCTGTGCCTGTTTGTTGTTGTTGTTTCTCACATTAGCTCTATGGTCCACAAAAAATGGGAAGCTCGTGGTCTCAAAACCCGGCACATGCGATGCCGCGAGGAAACAAAACAAAAATAGGGTACAAACCACTCGGAAAAAGAAAACGAAATGATGGAAAGAAAAGAACAGGTACCGCACCGACCGTTCGAGAAAAGAGCCCTCGGAAACTTATCAAAATTAAACAAAAACAAACAAAAATATAGAGGACGTTTCCCACATCCCCCTAAAAAAACATCAAAGGGTACCGTACCAGCACCAGGCACTACGCACCCGGGTATGGGAGTAACGGAGCAAACAGGACCAAGAGGCGGCAGGTGGGCAGACAGCCAGATGTACAAAACCAAAGGCAACAGCAAAACAAGCGAGATCAAGGTACCCAACACAACAGAGTAGTCTAGGCAGGGAGGACATGAAAAAGAAACACAGCACAGAGGCCAAAGGCATTGCGAAGGACATACACTAAAGAGTACAGCATACAGCAGGGAGGGAAACAGGGCGTAACAACATCAGCCGGGTACATTGTACACCAGTCGCCCGGTGGTCTAGTGGGTAGGCTCATCGCAGCCTGCTAAGGGCCAGGTCATGGGTTCGAGTCCCGACAGAGTGAGATTTTTCTCGCTAATTAATTCCTGGTCTCCGTTGGAAGCGATGCGCTGCAAAGAAAGCTCGTTGTTAGTAAACTTGATCGACTTCTCAAGTCGCGAGGGAAGGGATTGCTGCACCCTTCTCGCGATAAAAATATCTCAGGCAGGAACCGCAGGAGGGGGTCCAACCCCCCCTCCTATGTGACCCCGGTTGGGTCGTCTAGCTGGTAGAAGTGGAGGATAGGGGCCAGAGGGGCAGACGACAGAGTCAGTCCAATGATGGGAGAAAAAAAAAATAAATACATAAATAAACAGTGCCCTTCTCGCGATAACCCCCCGGTGTTTACCACCGGGGTTGGGTTTTCGTCGCTTGGCAACGACGTTGTAAAACAAGCCGCCTCCCCCGGTGTTTGCCATCGGGATTGGGTTTTCGTCGCCTGGTAATGACATTGTAAAACAAGCCAATTCACTTCGTGAACTCGGCAAACCAGGTTGTTACCGGTTTTTTTTTACCTCTGTTTGTTTTTGGCGGTAACCATAATGAATGGTGGTCGAGTAGATCATGTTGTGCGGGGTCGAAAACCCTCACTCCGCGCGAGGGGGATGATCGGACCACGTTGTGTTAAAATGGTCAACCACCCTCGAGGCAGTAACACAGTGCTTACAACTGTCTCAGGAAGTGAAAGCACCAGAAAATAAATTAAGTCATACGCAGCTGTCATCCGTACGCAAGGAAGTAAGCACAAGATGCCGAACACCCTTAGCAGGATGCAGCGCACCCTTCATGCGGCTCGCCGAATATCTCACGGCGCTTCGCGCTTGGTGA
>CACKRE030005173.1:1517-20070 GCA_902602495.3 Ectocarpus sp. CCAP 1310/34
GGGGGGGGGGGGGGGGGGGGGGGGGGGTACTCATGTACCATACCGTAGTCATAAAGACCATAGACCTCTGAGCGGGGACGGGGGGCAGGGGTACGCTCTTGATGCAGGCAAGACTTAGGTTGGCAACTGCAAACCTCCAGCGCTCCTGTTGGGAAAACAGTGGAAGCAATGCTGGCCAGGTAGACGACAGGGCTATCCTTGCTGATTGTTCCACGCGTTGACGATGCAAGAGGTTTTTTTCGTATTGCCTAAAACAAAAGGAGTTGTGACCTGTTCAACTCGGCCCGCTCCCATACGGGCAATAACGGGACAGAAATGCACATAGTGGGCTCTCACCAGCACAACGGTGCTGCCACTCTGCGCCGGGAGGTGGAGCTGCCTGCAGATGTTGGGGAACGTGGCGATTGCCTCCAGCACCTGCTCACGAAAAAAAAGAAAAAAAAGAAAAAAAATGTCAAATCCAGGCAGAACAACCGCCGACAGCCTATCAAGAGAGCAGGGTACACAAACGTCACAAAAACGGACAAAGCAAGCAACACCTGTTGCGTTGTGTCCACGCGCACGTTGGCAATCCACCGCGAAAGGTTAGGATTGCAAGGGAAAGGAAGGGAGCACCACACGAGTGCGTGCAATTCCGCGCAATCCACCACGCACGGACGACCACGCAATCACGAGAATTGACATCCGCTACCAGCTAGCCCCCATGGAGTGGCGGTCTTCTCGCTTGTCAGACCTCGTCGGCACGCTTCATGCCCGCCACAATCTTGGAGTGAGGCATCCATAAACACCCTCATGCCCTGGGTAGATGCAAAAAACCTACTAAGTATGTTAGCTCAGGCGTGAGTCGAGTCGCTCAGCGTTTTCTCGCAGGTTTCATACCTCGTCGGGGAAGTCTTTGGGGTGCGGGGACGTGAAACGAACCCTCACCTCTGGGACAGCGGATGCTACCTGCCGCAGGGATATTGCAAGGGATTTTCCTGAGAAGAGAAACAGGCTTGCATGGTGGAAGGGCAGGGTTGGTTCGCACGATTATTCTTGTCGGTGTTTGGGTGCTTCAGTGGCAGACTATCCTTTGGGTTAAGGTTATTGAGACAAGCAGAGGAGTCCATGCCTCAAGGCGAGCTACTCAACCTCATCAGAAACGCCGCCCCACCGTGTCGGCGTCGAAGATCAGTCGGTCAACGCAATCGATGTTGCGCAGCCCCGAAAACCACCGTGAGAGACATAAAAAACAAACCAACACAACTGTCGCATTACCCGGAAATCGTCGTGGGAGACAAGTCAATTCCAAAAAAATACTTGAGCTTGTTTATGGGGGAGATGAAATTGTTGTGTCATGAGTAAGAAGAACAAAATAAAAGTGGTTACCTCTGCCAGCAGCTCGGCGAAGTAGGCGCCGGCGCCCCCCCTGGAGCGAAACGTGTTGCCGAAGCCGGCGGTTGTGGTGTAGTCCGTGCCCTTGTACAAGGCGGTCGAAGCCTCCGACCGGTCGTGGTAGCTGTTCACGTTCTGGCCCAGAAGGGTCACCTCTCGGACACCATCGTCCCGCAAGCGCATCGCCTTCGAGGATGGGGAGGATGGGGAACGATCGAGCCCATGAAAGAGGGGCAAGAGGGGATGGGTGGGTCGGGGAAAAGAACGACTATCCTTACATAGATATGTCTGTCTGCTTGTTGTATCTCTTGTGCACCTCCTTCCCATCACACAGCCATCTGGCTCTGCTTAAGCTCTACCTTGTTCACTCCGCCTTCCTCCAACGCCATTTTATTGACAATTTATCTGCTCTTTTGTCGCTCTCTCTCACGCCTCTGTGTGTAGCCTCCCGTCTTATACCTCGTCCACGATGCTGCCCAGGGGGCGGCTCCGCTCCCTTCCCCTCGTGAAGGGCACAATGCAGTAGGTGCACATGTTGTTGCAGCCACGCATGATACTGATGAAGGCTGACACCGCCTCCGATGTGTTGTTGACTAGCCGCACCGGGGCGATATCGGCGTACGTCTCGTCTTGAGACAGCTTCCCTCAGGTGATATCATTCGAAAAGAGCACCGAACGAGTGGCCAAAGAGAGGGTACCGAGGAGCATTGATACCGCAAAGGGAGTAGAGGGGGGTGGGCGAGAAAAAGTTAAATCGAGCGCGGGGCAAACCAGTTCTTGTTGAAATGCAGCCAAAAAAGACACGGCACACTCTCTAGGACTTCACAATACATGCGCATGTGACTTTGTCTACACGCGCTGAACGACCCAACCCGAACCAAAATGACCAGCGACGACAAATCGAGCCCACCTGTACGTTGACGGCACCCGTGCTCTCCCCGCTGCCGGAAGTGCCGACCAATTCCAGCAGGCGAGGAAGGTCTCGGTAGGCATCGGGCCCGGTCACTAGATCCACCCCGCCTCGCTCTAGCAGACTCTCCTTCAACGGGTAATGAGAAATAAAACAAACAGTAGAACGAAGCTGTGAGTTTTTGGGTGCGGCCAAGCGTACCTCAAGAGCGTGTGCACGTCCGCGCTCAGGCACGCAAAAGTTGCCTCGGCATGTGCTCGCTCATGAACGACATGGTACCCAACGGCAATTGAAAAAACGTCACAGAACTGCGATCACATGCTACGCTGGAGTAGTAGGTTTGCTGAGCGTGCCGAACTGGACTACTTATATATGATACCAATGTGATCTCATTGGCATCATAGGGTCGTAGCATATCTGCGAAGTGTGCAGATGAGAGGGGTTAGGATGCACTTTCGTGTTACCTCGAGGCACTTTCGTTCTCCCGCAAGAGGCAGGAGTCCTTGCGCGATTCGGTAGTACTTTCACGGCAAGGTGTTGGCCGACCTTCCGGGCAACGACTTAATCATGCACGGATGCACAATCCAACGACGTGCGTCATATACATACCTTCAGCCGCTCTGCCATGCAACCTAGCACGCCGATCTTGAGGTCGCTCAGCCCCCCCGGCACAGGCTGTCGAGCCTTTGCCGCGTGGGTCGCCGCGAGCTTCCGCCGCCGCCTAAAGCGTCCATATTTTCCAACCCGACGACAGACAGGGAACAGCAGTGAGCAAGCAACCCAGGGGCACTCTGTTTCGGTAAAAAATGAGAGCAATACTCCGTCCTCCCGCGCTTGCATCGTACCGCAGCTCTGTTCTATCTACCTGCTGCCCCCAGGAATCTCGGTGTGACACTGACACATGTACATGTATGTATGTGCGACCTAAATTACCCACAAAATACGGAGTCGTGCCGTAGGAGACACAAGATACCATTACCCCTCTGAACCGGTTTTCAAAGCTCGATTTCTCCACAACAAGGAGAGTGGCAGCGTAGAAAATGGCGGTGCTGAAGCCGTCGCGTCGAGAGCTTTACGAAAACATATCGTTTCGTTTACGGTGTGTGTTTGTCATGAGCTTTGAAGATCAGTCCAGGGGGTATGGTATCTTGTGTCGCGTACGATATACAACGCCTCTATTCGTGTTGTGCAACAATGAACATGCACACTCTTACCGGATGGACGAGAAGAACTTGAGTCGGTCCCACACCTTACCCTCGGCCCGCTCCCGAATGGCGCACGTGTTCGCCAGCACCACCCCTGCTTCTTCTAGGGTATCCGCCTCGCTGAAGCCGGCCTTCAACAGAATGGCCCGCACCACCTCGGTATCGCTCACGTTCATCTGGCAACCGTAGGTTTCGATGAAAAACGAACCCGCAGTTCTCTCCTCCAGGCCGCAATCCCCACCGTCGGCAGTCCTTGCGCTGTGACTCTCCAGGGCGACTGCTGTTGCTGGGTCGACGTCGTCATCGCTGTTCCAGCTAGCCGGAGAACTCATCTCGCTGCTGCTGCTGCTGCTGCTGTTGTTGGGTCTGCTCGTGCGGCTGCTGTCCACATGGACATTGGAAATAAAATCGCGGAGTCCCGGGCTCGTTGATACCGTTACTCTGGTCGGCGGCGCTCCCGGTGTTGGATTCGCTGATGTGCCGTCGGCATCGGCAGCCAATGCTGCTGCTGAGTCGCCGGGCGCTCTTCGCGAGGAGGAGGACAGCAGCGCTCTGGCCAGAGGCCTGCTGCTGCTGCCGCTGTTGCTGCCATACTTGGAACCGCAGGCCAGAGCTCGCCGAAATGCTAAGGACGACGAGGCGGCCATACCATTCTAGGTGCTATGTCTTCCTACTGCAGTATGCGACCGTACCACTAGCTGTTTCGAGCGGTGCACCGTGTGTTGCTTTGGTTTGCACAGTGGCCCAAGGCTTGATGGGGACTCAGTGGGAAAAAGTGAGGATACCTGGAGGTGAGGTTGCAATCTCAACGACAGTGAGGTTCTGGTTCTGAAAATGCCCATGTTGTGCCGATTCGACAAACTTCGGCGACAGGGTGGGGTTCCACTGCATTTCATCCCGTCTCTTGCAGACAGATATCTTTCATCTTGCAGCCGTTGTGATACGTCTGTCTCTTGATGGATTCGACAGATATGGCCTACAGATTACATGGTTCCGACGATGGGGACGCTCTTGCCACATGAGATACTGGAGAATCGCAGACAAACATTGTCTAGTCTACTGTCTAAAAAATAAAAAAGGTCTACAATGTACGACATCCGTGCGAATTCGCACATTGGCGCCAGGGCCATCTGTAGATACGACGAAGGGCAGAGACCGGCCTCCTCTCTCTTTCATCACCGCGCCGAACGAGGCCACAGCAATGCTTCTTGTACGAAACAATTGTTTCTTGAAATAGTCCTACAATGTTTTCATCAGTTTTTGGTGTCATGCGGATCAACCAACAGGCAACAGATCGCACAGCACGCAACTTCAAAGACGCAATCAACCCAACAGCAGCACAGCAGTCTACATCGTTGTACTCCTGCAACAACTCAATGCTCCAGCAACAAGAACAAATGAAAGCTCGCTGGAGGGCGCTCGTCATATTCGTAACATCAAGGCAAAAATGCATACAGTACAAGCTTAAGATAGCTGCTACATCATGCACACATTCTTCTCTGTGCTGCTGTCAGAGCCGGAATCTTGCAACTCCAACAGTTTTGCAAAGCATCGCAATGGCAGGTCTTCTTCTTCTTCTTCTTCACTTCACATTAAACCGTATGCCAGTTGCTAAATGCCAAAATCTAGCAAAGACTCTCGGCCCGTGGTCACGAAAGTGCTAGAGCCATCTGAGGATCTAAAGAACACGCACACGTAGCAAGAAAAAGGTGTACAAGAGCCCGAAGAGGTACTACTACACCTACCTATATATAATCCCTGCAGCACCGTACGCGTGCCCAAAACTGAACTACACGTCCGTCTCACCGTTCGACTACAGCAACATCACCCCCTACCTGTCCCACTCTGTACCAAAACGAATGATTGCCGACTACAGCATACTTGCTGTCTGAAGTGCTGTCTGTACAAAAACACCATGGTAGGCATGGAACAAGAAGCTGGCGGGGCACAAAGCTGCTGTCTGAAGTGCTGTCAGAATGTNTGAAGTGCTGTCTGTACAAAAACACCAACCATGGTAGGCATGGAACAAGAAGCTGGCGGGGCACAAAGCTGCTGTCTGAGGTCTAGTCTACATATACCATGGTACATATTATCGTGGTTGAACGGCTGCACAGGCTATCATTGTGCCGGGCTGAACAACAAAAACGAACCTTCAAAGGCGACTACCTTTTGTGCACCTACAGCACAAGTGTCTCTCTGTCATGCAGAATAAACTACTGTAGCAAAAGTAGATCCATTCTCTCTCGACGTCTACTAAACTAGACTACATCAGTGTGGCACACTAGGACGCGACGGCAGATAGGTCGGCTACACAGCAGCAGTGACAACCAAAACTTAAGAATACAAGCATCACCAAACCTATGTCAATATTCCCGCCACGTGGAACAATACATCTTTGGGCTGCAATACAATATCGTTGTATTTCGATGCGACAACCCGCGAAGCCCATGTCGGGCAGGCTATTGTCGCTTCAATATCATACTCGGAGTACAGTGTAGTACGCGCTCCAGATGTGGTGTCGGAGATATATGGCGTCTGGGTCATTGTTCTGCGGATAACGACCTTCTTCCTGCAGATTGTTGAGGGCCCCGAAACGTTTAGTCGACCATGAACCGTACCTGTGCAGGCATGAGGTTGAGGTGTGTTCGGAATAAGAAAACCGTTGCAATGATTGACATGGCACAGCAGTATTTGGATACTGGCAAAACACATTTACAACTATCAACTACATGCACTTCCTCCCGCAGATGCGTCGAATTCAAGGGCGTGGACGGCACAGTTTTTGTGCAGAGATCCGCAGGCTACTGAGTACTCAGGAGGACAACGAACATGTTGATTCAATGGATGCACCCATAGCCACCAGAGGTTAGGGAAAACAGCTTGGGATCTGTGTACATAGGAGGGATACGGACCCCTTGGCATGTATATCAAGTTGTGTGTTCCGTCCTACATGCTGCTCGCACGCGATTCTCGACTGCAAGAAAATAATTATACTTGTATATCCGCACCTCGGTGATGCTGATCCACTCGTCGTCGTCGAGGTTCAGCGCCTCCATGCTCAACCACTTCGTCTCGTCGGTGTTGATGTCCCACGTTTCGTACGTGCTGGACGTTCCGCTAGAGGTGATGATTTTCTTAAACTCGCCGCTGCCCTTGAGCTTCAGGGTGCGGACGCGTTCGTCCCCCTAGTAGAACTTGATCTTGATGCGCACGATGTCTTGGGGCTCTTCGAAGTTGTACGTGATGTTGCACTGGGCGTCTTCGAGCTTCTCGCTGCAGCTCCAGCGGGACTCGTCTTTCCAGCTCCGGTCGCGCGTGAAGGAAGCCTTGCAGCCGTCGGGGTCGCAGCCTCCGTACTCTGACGTCCTGTCGTCGTAGGCGTTGGCCCACTTCTTGACGGCGGTCCTCTTGCGCGCGTCAACGAGGGCTGTCGTTTTTCGTTGTTGTGATCCAAGGATCGGAAACAATGGTCGCCGTGGGGGGGAGGGGTTAGAGACAAGGAAGGAAGAAAGTAGCGGGTGGCTTCGGGCACTGCCAGCTTGCGCACAAGATTGCACATGTGGGCGTGCAAGTGTCGAATAAGATGTGGAAGATGAAGATCGACGAAGAACTACCCCTTCAGTAAGTCAAAATGCAGCATGTGGAGGGTGGCTATACATTGCATCCACAGCCGACGAGCCATGGAGAGGCACACGCATAGGCGCGCGCCTGGATTCCTACGCGCAGACTGTGGGGCTACCGTGCTGTCCTTGTGGGCCATAGTCGTCGCGTTCTCAAGCAACAACACTTCGACAGGGAAACGTAAATCCGCAGATGCCATCTTCACAAGACCTCGACAGGGACAAAAATGCAAATCCGCACAGCAGTTAGATATTGTTGCACCTCGCTTACCAGAGGAGGTGCCAAGCACAGCGGCGAAGGCCAGGGCGAAAAGACCAAAGGAGTGCATTGTGGAAATGGGACGGTGATTGTAGCTTGGTTGTGGAAGAGGGTGGAGAGATGCTTGGCTAGGGGGAAGTGTGGAGTGAGCAAGGTAGGGAGCACGATCCACGTTGATTGGGCAGGAAATGGCGACGGTTTCAAACCCGTTCGGGGTATCACCAACTCGACACGGTGCGAGCGGAAAAAAACAATGGGATCCGTGACAAAATGTTTCCGTTACATTCCACAAGAAATGTTCTTCAGCCTAGAGGAATGCCAATGTTCCGATCTCCACGATATCGCCGGCTATCTCCTGTAGTTCTCCCGAGGGATACACTGTACCGGTCGCTGTGCTTGACGATGCGGATGTGATATACCTCACTTTTTGAGTGATCAGGTCATCTTCAGATACGCTACCGAAATGATACGACGACACGTGTGTCGGTATATGGATGTACCAGTTTCCTTATGCAACCGCCATCAGCCCAATTCATCAACACACAGACACAAACACGTGTCCCCTCACGGGGTCCCAGTTAATGGCATTCAGAAGTGTTTGGTGTTGCCAACCGCACTGAGACTGACGTCTTCTCATTGGTCAGCCCGTTGGCGCGGTCGATGCAAATAATATTAACGCAAAACATGTTACGTTTGCGGGGGAGGGACATGAGAGACTCAAGCCACACTGGCCTGATACTGGTGTAAGATGCTAACAACACAGACACCCCCATTCTTTGAATTTCGGGGCCCTTCCGGAGAAGACCTCGAATTCCCCCGTCGACACCGCCGTATTTTCATTGGTAATCCCATTTGCGCGGTAGATGCAAACTAAAAGAAACACTCGCTATAAACCGGCGGCGTACCCCAGTGGGCTTAAAGGCTGCCGGGACACTAGAGACCCTTCCAATACTGTCAAGTTCTTTACACGAACGTCGCCAGTATATATGGCGAGCAAATAATAGATTGCCGTGTGCCCACGGCCCCGTCGCCGATTAAGCTTTTTACTTCAGTTTTTGACATTGAATGTCTGGGTACGTACGGCGATGGCGCCAGGAAAAAGGATAGGAAGCTACGGCTGCTGCTGCTATGCTACTGTACGACTCCAATCCTCGTATTTCCAGGTGCATCGCACGAACATCTGGGATCGGTTCTGCATTGAGATCCGCGGTAAGATGGCGTCACGAACGGATAAAATGAGGGGCACGCTGTGTGTATCGCTGAGGACTCCAATCGTCGTAATGATGACGTGCCACGAACGGAAGCCTAGCTACGCGAACATTAGGGTGAACCTTAGGGTGAGAGGGAGATGGACATCGCACGCAGGAAACACGCTGCAGCGAAATGCGAAGGACAATCGGCACCCAGAGAGCCAAGGAGCTAGGCAACTCAACCCGCCTTTGTCACAAGCACTCCTCCGCTCTCCGCCCGCCCTGCACCGAGAGGCCGACGACATTCCAAGCAACACAGCGCGAAACCCACACAGTGCTTCTGTCGCACGCCCTGACTGCCTCGCATCTGCAACCGCCGTGCCGGCGGCAGAGGGGGCGGGGCAGGAATGACACCCGCCGCCACCACCACCCGCCCCCCTTTGCACGGAGGCACCGGCCGTCGCTGCCGCCGCCGCCGCCGCCACCGCCGCGGCCAGCTGCACCAGCCCCTTCGCCGCGCATTCCGGGCACGCCGCCCCGGCGCCGCGGCCCCGCTCGTACTCCAGCGCCACCACCTGCTTCGTGCGTTGCAGGGAGGCCGTGGCCTGGCGGATGCTCGAAGCGCTCGCTGGCACCACGCTCTGAAGAAGGTGCCCCAGCGAGAACTCGTGCCCGCAGGAAAAGACCCAAGCGGTAGGGCCCTCCGAATATTCTCTATCAGCGGCGGCAGGCGATGATGATGGCGGCCCGTCTCCTTGAGCGGCGCCGCTGTTTGGTAGGACCCCCGGGTCAAGCACGCGCGGCATCCGCACGGTCTCCTCTCGTCCTCCTCCCCGCGGTGGCCGACGTTGACCGTGTGCGCCCGGGTGCCGCCGCCGGCGCCATGCGCCACCTTTGTCCGCCAGGTGGCCGAGCATAAGAGTCAGTGGGAACGGCCTCGTGGCCGGTCCAGCGACGTCAGGGGGAGCGCCGGTCTGTTGTACGGCGGGGTGCCCTTCGGCCGACGCTGCCGGCATCTTCCCCGCAGACCGCATCAGCGTGAGAAAAACTGTGGCGCGAGGCCAAACTCCCTCGCCTTGCCCATCTGTACGCCGGTGGGCCCCGGCGACGATTGCGTCACCACCGCCGCCGCTGCTGCTGCTGCTGCTGCTGCTGCTGCTGCTGCTGCTGCCCGCAGAGGGCCGGTCGCAGTAAGCAACGACTGCTCTCGCCACCCAATTTCGCGAATCCCCCCTACCCCGCGAGCCTCCTCCCCTAGGAAACCCTGAGACAAGGCCCGGTTGTGTGTGGTCGCGAGACAGCCGCGAGAACCAGACGGCCGCACGCACGCGCGCGCCATCTCCGTACCCAAGCCGCGGCCGCAAGGTCGCCTCCAGCGGCGGGAGGTGAGCTCGAAGGGCTGCCAGGCGCAGAGCGCCTCGGCGAGGACGGAAGCTCGCCCGAATATGACAGCGGCGGGGGCGGGCAAGGCCGCCGCCACCACCGCGGACGGTACCCCGGTCTGTCCCCCGCCACTGCCGCCACCGCTGCCACCACAGCCGCCATTGCCGCCGCTGCTGTCGCCGCCGCCGTCGCCGATGGTGCCGTCGCCGATGGTGCCGTCGCCGATGGTGCCGTCGCCGATGGTGCCGTCGCCAATGGTGCCGTCGCCGGGGGCGTTGTCTCCCCCCCCGCAAGCGCGTTGGCAAGATGTCCTCGTTGACCATGCGAAGCGCGGCTTCGCTTGCCACTCACTTGGTCTCGGCCGTCGCTTTGTCGTCAACCTCCGCCGTGCCTCCTGTCGTCGTCGTCGGCCCTGGAGGAGACTGTTCGACGCGGGGGAAGGGACGATGTTTTTCAAAATGAGATCGGCCTCGAACGATGTGCCTTGTTCACCCCGTGCCCCCTAAGAACAAAATCCAACCACCCGGGCACAAGCTAGGTTGTGAAGTTTCGAGTATTACGAGGGGAACACAGGCGGCCACGCGAGCGGCTCCTAGTGATAAGATATATTGTTGGCGGTTCAATTTTGTGCCGTTTCAGACTGGCATTTTTACATTGGTCAGCCGGTTAGCGCATCGTTGACAAAATAAATGCAGCCCTTCCGGTCTGTGGAACTAGCCAACTCGAAAGCGTGCTCGCATTTCTTGTTCCCGCTATAGGATGGATGCATTCACGCACACACACTAGACAATAACCTCTAGAAACGCTCTCCCGTCTTAGCCGCACTGAGACTGATGTAGTTTGATTGGTCTGGCGGTTAGTGTGATCGTTGCTGCATGTAGAAAAAAAATCACACAGGAACAGTCGTACAAGAACAAGTGGTGGCACATACCGGAACCGCTGTAAAGTGCCTCGCATCTCGGCGGCGATCCTCTGTACGGAGCGACGCTCAGTCTCGTAGATGGGTAGATGATCCTCCGTGAATGTGTACACATTGGAAGGATAATAATTTGTGGGGAAGTCTGGCGGGCAAAGCATAATCGCAGTGGACACCACATCGGCGGCCGCACATGCAAGATCACAACGCCCTTGTTCACACAAAAACTCAACAGGTAAGTTCAGTCCATGAACGACAATAACAAACACGCCAGCGTATACACCGAAACTCGAACCATCCCAACTATTCGTGGGAGCATTTTACGCTCCAACAGTCTGTGAATGCACGGGAGATCAGGCCCTTCGCAAGAGACCAACACCCTAGAGCATCTTACATCCTGCCCTTGTACACCCTCAATAGTCTCCCGGACCCCCCCGACTCACCCTCGACAACGCCACCACCCCGTGTAGCCTCACCGACGCTGCCTCTCGCTCGTTCCCGGACAGCTCCAGCTGCAGCGCCACCGCTACCCCAACACCCGGCCCCTCTCAACCTCATCAAGGCGCCCACCGGGTTGTGCAAGCCCCGAACAACCGGCAGGACTCGCAGGAGGCACCGGCGGGCCTTGGAGGGAAGACCTCCTTCTTCTTCTGTTCCCACGCCGCCGGGACCTTCGCCACCGCCGCCGCCACCGCCGCCACCGCCGCCGCTCGTTGGCCCTCCGCTCTCGTCGGCCAAGATGTCGCACAGCGAGGACGTCACCCCCGCCCATTCCAGGGGGCGGCGGCGCGGTCTCCGCTCTCCCCCTGCCGCCGCCGCCGGAGAGGAGCCGGCAGTGAGGCATCACCCCGCGCGCAACCAGGCGCGTCTGTTACTCTCGCCCGGCGGGGACTCCGTCTGCTCGGCTCGCACGAGGCCAGGGACAACGACCTCGAGAGTCTCGACTGCAGCAGGCCTACACGGAGGGACGGGCTACGCGGCTGCTGCTCTCGCATTCCGCGTCGGTGGTGGCGGCGGCAGCGGTGTCGTTTGATCTTTCCGTAGCGGGCGTCGGAGGGCGGCACGGTGGCCACGACGTCGTCCTCCTTGCACCACTGAGCCAATCTAGACACGAGGGCGTCCAGCTCTTCCGACGAAAGCGCGGCGGGGACGATTGGGACCGAGGTGGCTGCCGACCCGAGCGGTCTTTGTTGCTTCGCCGGCACGAGGCCGCGCAGCACCATCCGTACCCGTCACAGCCTCCGGCTCCTCCTCTCCCTCGGTCGCCGCGCCCGCGCCCCCATCGCCGAACAGCGTTCTTTCGCTAGACAAGTGCAGCCGCAGCTTCAACTCCTGTTGTCGGCGTTGGCCACGCCTCGTGCTCCTCCCCCCAGGTTGTCGACGGCCAGGAGGTAGACCCCCTCGCGGCCCTCGGTCGCCCAGAGGACGCACTGCAGGTCCGGGCTGACGCACATCCCCCGGATCTGATTACTTGATTGTTTTGTGTTTGTTACGGAAGGGGGGGACACGAGTGTGCGAGTGAATCTAGCGAGGTGGCGTGTTGCCGCGGTGTGGGCGTGTCTCCTGCGATTGCGCCGCCGATGTAACGGCGGTCTCGTGCTTTTCCGGAGGGGGACACGTGTGTGTGTACTGCTGTAGCAATCGACACGAGATGACGACGGAATCGGCGCGCAACTCTGGAGTCTCGCTTCTCACTGGGTGACAACGTGTGCTGCTGCTGGTCGCTTGGTGCTGACATTCACCCTCGCGCTCGAACCGAAACACAATCGGACTAATTTTTCAGGATTGCACGTACGAATGCTGTTGTGCAATACAAAAGACTGCTGCAGCAAATGGTCCCGCTGGAACAACACCACATTACAGACCTATGTGACCCCGGTTGGGTCGTCTAGCTGGTAGAAGTGGAGGATAGGGGCCAGAGGGGCAGACGACAGAATCCAATCATGGGAGAAAAAAGGACAACGGAAAAAAAGAGGTATAGTCTATCTGCAGTCACCATTACGTCTGCAGACTTTGAAGCAAAACGAGCCAACAATGCTAGGCCAGGGGCGCCATATAAAAAATCTGGCCATACCAAAGACTACTCTACTGTAGAGGTCTACTCAAAGCACCTCCTCGACGAGTTTCGTCGGCGTGGATTGTCTGAAGCTTCAGCAGTAGTACCACATTGTACTGCTGTACAGAAGTATCGTCGGAGATCAGACAATTCTTGGGCCTGACTACCCTAACTGCCGACTACATACAGCAGTAGTGTGTGCCTACGGATCCCATGCCTAACTACAAACCAGCAGCTCCTGAACTCTGCCTGACTACTAGCTCCTGGAACTCTGCGATCCGTCGAGCACACTACAACAGCACCTACCTCCGGAGGAGAGCCCCGCACCTACCGAAGAACTTGCGAAGGATGATCGATCTGTGGATCCTTCCTGCTGGGGACTCCGAACTCAAAGATGTGCCGCTGGATGTACGCCTCGCAGCCGCCTTGACGCTTGCCAGGCCTACGAGCCGGACAGACACCATCCCTCCGGGGGCGCCTGCCCAGAGTAGTCAGCGCACAGCGTGGTGGCGAGAGCGGAGAGCAGGGTTTGGCGTTGGGCGTTGGGTGTTGTTGAAGGCGAACATGGTTCTTGAGGCGTTCGATCAAGAAAAATCAGAGGAAACCTGCGCACTACTGCTGCTGAGGTGGGCTGGTTTTCCCGCCATCTTGACAAGTTGTCCAGGACCACATCCTACCGGGAATCGCGCAGGTCGACGCGGGTTCCAATAAGATCGACCTAAACTAGGCGATCGACATAAACTAGGCTGCAGAAACTACACAACTGTGGTGTTCCTCAGTATGAGCATCATGAAGCCGTCCCGATGTCACGATGTGCGGCACATGACACATATCATGGATGTAATCATGGATTATGGTATCATGGCGTGTGCTCGATTCGGTGAGACTATTTTCTTGTATGGATGATGTCCAATGATGTCTTTATTCTTTTCCTTATGCTCCGACAAGAAGGTTCTCGTTCACTGCTGGTGTACATACCATTTGGTTCGCGAATACCACACCTCGTCGACAACCATCCCAACGGCAAGCGGGAGTTCGTGAGTAGACCTGTCGGCCGCGGCAACCACGTAACGCTTGAGGACCGCCGCCGTCCGGGGCACGGGCATGAAATAAAGTGAGTGCCAGCTGGAAGAGTGCCACGAAGTGCGCGGCGAATCACGCACGCGCACGCGAATACGGAGTCCAGCAACATTTTCCACAATGACGGGGAGACGAGCTCATCCATACAGGAGCAGCAGCAGCAGCAGCAGCAGCAGCAGCAGCAGCAGCAGCAGCAGCAGCAGCGAGCAGTCATACTTGGTGCCAGTCTGCACATCTCCGTTCACGTTTTCGTCACAAGTTTGACGTACCGGGGACCAGCTGGGTCGCTCGGGAGGGAAGCCAAACACGTGGAGTTCTCATTTTCTGAATCCAAAGATATGCACACAGCAGTGGAACCTTGCGCACACGAAGTTTCGCAACACAACTGCCGGATGCATAAACCTATGTAGACTACATAGGACAACCATGATCGCCAAAAGCCGTTTGGGTTAGGTATCAGAGCACGATGCATGCAAGACAATAACTACGGGTTGTGTTCATCAAGGAGGAACGCGTCGCAATCAAGTGTACCAGAATTCGTCTTCAACCGTTTTTTCAGTTTCCGGCCTTGTCCCCTATCCATTAATAGTAATGCGTCCAATTGCAGTGTTGGCACTTGGAGGTGCTTTACATACCTACCCGGTCGTGCGGCATAGCAGAGACCCGCAAGCGCGAGATAGGCAATTGTCGAACCTCACGGTAGCATCCGCAGCATCGGCAGCATCTGCAGCAGCAGCAGCGTGCGAGCGTAGATTGATTTGTTCACGTTTTGACGACAAACACAGGCACCAGTAGCAGCAAGGGCAGCCTGGACACGGGATGTAGGCACCATTAGCAGCAGGACACACTGGACACAGGCACCAGTAGCAGCAAGACCACAAATCTCTCAGCGAGAATAATTTGTGTTCTCATTCTTTGCCACGGCTACTATAAAGCTTCACAGCCTCGTTTGTTTGTGGTATCCCCATCAAGATAGCTCATGAGAGTCCCATGTGGGACACCAATGAGATTCTTTCTTCTCTGACTGACTCATCACACATCCTATCTACAGTACTGACTCATCACAACAACATTCTGATCTCGCGTAATCTCGTGAGTTCTGTTTTTTCTGCTCCAATCAGCGATTACACACACCCACATTCTGCTGGGTAGGAGCTCCAATCCGTGCACACACAAATTTTTCCTCGGTGGTGCGTCCGTTCGGTTTGTGACGCGAGAATCCTGGAGTGCAGCACTCTTCCCTCGAAGTGTCCACAGCAGTACATCACAAACGGAAGCGAAAGAAAAACTCACTTTGCAAGAAAAAAAATTGCTTACGCCAGTACCTGGCCACTTACACAGCAGATGGTTGCTTGGAAATTCATGCAATAGAGGCAACAGTGAAGAATGAACTCAATTTGAATCCGAAACAAAGCCCGCAGGGGCGACAGGGCACGCTCCCACGGGATCTGTTGCTGGGAGGGGACTAGACTACTTGAAATAGGAAAAGTGAAATTGTCTGTCACCAGTGTCTCCCGTAGGAGTACCAGCAAGTTGGCTGATTAACTGCGTTGGGATACTGCTTGATCTTCCGGTCTTCCGCTTGGTTCATCGCCCTTTTAGATGTCATTTGGGAGCGATGTAGCACCGATTTACGCCTTTCCGTTGCGAGAACGATGTAGTCTAGCGTTGGATCTTTTGCTTCTCCACGACGATTTGACATTGATTGGTGCTTGGGGCTGTAGACACGCCCCGGTGCTTACGGCAACTTGATACAGTGAGGATCAGTTGCTGGGAGGGGGCTACTTGATAAGGAGTAGTAAAAATTTCCTGATAATTGTGAACGAGTAGGTTTGCAATTTGGTGAAGCTGTGTAGATTTGTGTTGACAAGTCAATCAGCAGAGTGACCTTGGAGACGGAGGGTTTTGATCCGTAGACGGGTTTCCCTTCGTTTATTTTTTTTTTCTTTGGAGTTTTCTGTGAGTACCCGGATACTTGGTTTTACAAGCATGAGTGACGATGTACAGAATCAGGGAGGGTGTTCGTGACGTGGATTATGGATTATGTAATCCTCACGAGAGCTACTGCTGTAGTACTCATATGTGGTTTGGAGCTATGGAATTGTGCGACTGCAATCGACCGCCCAGCGGGTGCGGATCTTCGGGGTAATCCCTGCGTATCTTTAGCAAGCTGTGATGTGTTCCGAGTTATGGATGCATCTTTAAGGCGGTTTATTGCGACTGGTTACTGGTGTGCGGCACGGGAGCTTGCTCCCCGCTGCCACTCTCTTCTGTGCGCTTGTCTACGTGGGACGACCTAGTAAAACGACTTGACCATCTATCCAATCCTGTCAATTGGGTCAGCCGTGCTTGTACAGCAGCACTGGGCTTGGGACCAATCAACANACGCCGCGTACTACGGTCTAGTTCTCAAGCAAGCTGACATCAAGACTGCGTTCCTTGACTCCAGAATGCCCGAGGGTGCGAAGCCCGTCTACGTGATTCCTACGAAGGGTTTCAGGTGCACGCCGGAGCAAGCCAAACAAGTCTGGCGTCTCAAGGCGTGGCTGTACGGCCTGCGTCTCTCCCCGAAGGGCTGGAATGGAACCTTCCACCAGTTCTTGCTGGAGCTAGGCTTCGTACCGAGCACTGCCGACCCGTGCCTGTACATACTTCACGCGGGGGAATGGTGTATGTAGACGACATTCTGCTCACTGGGACCAACGAGGAACTAGTGTCGACCATTATCGAACAGATGAAGGAACGGTTTGAAACGGTGGATCTAGGAGATGCGAAGTTCATCGTGGGAATGGCCATCCACCGCAACCGCGACGCGGGCACTATTCTCTTGACGCAGGAGGCATACACCAAGGCCGTACTTGCCAAGTTTGGCATGGCCGACTTGCACCCGACGAAGACGCCGGCGGAGGTTGGACCGATGAGCACAGTGGTGGAGGAAGAGACTCTGACGCCGGATGAAACTACAATGTTCCGGTCTGCCACAGGTTCGGCTCTATACATATGTAGGAAATCGAGGCCGGACCTTTCCCACACGATACTGGTGCTTACCAAGAGCATGGCTAAGCCCGGGACTAAGGCGTGGGCTAAGCTGAAGCGACTGATGCGGTACCTGAAGGGAACCGCATCGCTGGGGATAACATACAGCGAGGACGCATCGAACGGAGGCAAACTAACCACTTACGTTGATTCCGACTTTGCAGGCGACATAGACGACAGGAAATCGACTACTGGGGTTATTATTGAACTCGCAGGTGGCGTGGTAGACTCGACGGCTACGAAGCAAACGGTGACGGCTGTCTCGTCGGCTGAGGCGGAGTATGTTGCAATGTCCAAGGCCTGCAAGATAATCCTCTACTGGCGCCACCTACTCAAGACTATCAACCGGGAGCAGAAGGAATCAACGATATTGTACGAAGATAGTACTGGTGCCATGTCAACTAGATAGTCCAACAAGTCGACTCAACGTAACAACACATCGATGTCAAGTACCACCACTTTCGTTCCCTAATCGTTGACAAGGTAGTGGACATGAAGAAGATCGGAACTGACTGCCAAAAGGCAGGCATGCTAACGAAGAGCTTGGGCGCGGTGAAGTTTCTCAGGAACCGCCTCTCGCTTCTAGGAGAGCAGTCACCTCCCCTCTTCGAAGTCAGACTTTAGTCTTGAGGGTTGGATGGTGAATCAATACGGAAGATCTTTGTTGGACGGAATGTCGCTACTTGAATTACGGCAGTTAGTGTTTACTTTGTTTTTAGTTGAGAGATGCAAGCAAATTCTCGTGAATGGTATATTATTCGAGAGGACATTGAGATTGTTCTTTTTAAGAGGACATTGGTAGAAGACTCGTATCTCACATATCAGAATGACGTAGCTCTTGAGAGGACATGTTGGAGTATTTGCAATGCAAGACCGACTCTATTCCGCTGTGTGTGTTTTATACAGCATTGTGAAGGCGTGTTTCCGAGTCTGTAACCGTCAGGTGCAGACAGCTCGCGTGTCTGTGTGTGGATAATAAATCACTCTCTTTCTCTACCCAAGCCTCTTGTCACACAAGCCAACTACAGGGTACTGCAGCTAAGAGACCTCGCTGGTACGTCTGTTATTGTTCGTGTGTCTGGATACGAGCATGATAGATCTTCTAGCAGCACGGGGGGGTACGTAGACAGGAGCATGCGTATGCCTGAAAAAGGCTACTATGTGTAGGCCCCCTTCCCCGAATTCGGGAGGGCCACTTCTTCCCTTCCTTTCCTCGCTCCCGCGGGTGCCTAATCAGAGAGAGTTAAAGCGTGTCTTCTCCTCCCAAGTACGGACATACCAACACACTAGTGTTCATTCCCTCGAGGGAGTCCATTAGGGATGGCGGGCCGCAGAACCGGAGGGACCACTCCGGACGGCTCGCAGGCAGGAGACACAAATAGCAGCGAGCAGATCGACAGCATGCGGTCTGAGATCAGTTCGCTGACACAGCAAATGGGCCAGCTGGTGCAGCTGGTCGGAGGACTTGCTGCACGTATAGAGGAGAAGTCCGGCGGTGCCACGGAGGGCGCCGCTGAAAGCGGC
>CACKRE030005173.1:29210-45373 GCA_902602495.3 Ectocarpus sp. CCAP 1310/34
CCCCCCCCCCCCCCCCCCCCCCAAGCCAACGGGTACTGCTACCCTCTTCCGCAGCCCCTTCGAGGACGCCGGTGACGCAAAGACAAATGTCGACGCGCGGCGGGTAACATGGTCATCGTGATTCATCATCAGCAGCATTTGGAGCTAGAGGATGCGCTGCTACCGCCTCCGCCCAGGTTCACGGTGGAATTGTCCACCTGCGTTGCGGCTCGTGCTTCCCTGAACAAAAAAAAAAAAAAAGAGGACGACAAGAATGACGAAGAGACCGACGGTCGGAGACAAGGAGCATCGGGGTACGGTTACGATTGGAACAGACGATCGAAAGGGTCACAACGACGGCGTTCCTTCAACGTACGTATGGCGGGATAAACAAAATGCTAGTGACATTAATAATATAACGCCTGCCTGGTTCACGGTCGAGCTTCTCCGAAGCTATCACCAAGAACGCCTCTCTCTGTGCGTGTCCTTGGCGTCGCAGGACACAAGTAATATGCTATCTCCGCGCTCTTTTCTGACACATTTTCCGTTGTTCCCTTCGAGACAAGTTACAACACATCCCTTGTCTTGAGGTACACCCTGCTTGTATTGTTTTGTGTAACGGGGACGTCGCTACGGTCAAGGCGGTACATATTACACCCAACAAATAATGCCCCCCCGTCATGAGTGCCTATATATGCGTGCCCAAAACTGAAAAAAATTACCCAAATCAAAACCAAACAGCACCCCAAATAAAAAACACACTACTCCTACATTATATAGGTGATCATCTCGCATAGCGTGTATCGAGCGGAGTGTCCTCGACTATCTGTCCTTCATTTCTGTTGTTGCGGACCCTTCGGGTCCGCTATATTTCCGCATACCCTCTGTTGGGTAAGTAAGTATAATAACACACGCGCAAACCACAAAGAGGGCAAACGTGTGCTATTGCTGTGGCTTCACGGCTCCAAACAAGACGCACGCATGCGGCGGACGCAAAATGTGCACATGCACCTGATACGGATGACCTCCGACGCCTAATACATGCTTCATCTATTGGCAGACTGTTCAAAACGAATCTGGTGCTGATAAGCTCCGAGAATAACACACCCTTCATCCAAATGGCGTATGCGTCGTGCAAGAAAAACCTGGTGCGGATAAGCTCGGAGGCCAACACCCTCTTCGTCCAACGACATACGCGCTGTTTAAAACAGACCTGGTGCGGATAACCTCTGCGGCCAATACATAATACACAACCACGCCTGACGGCATGTACGCTGTTTCAAACCTGGTGCGGATAAGCTCGGAGGCCATGGTGAGGAACGCCTCCTCAACGTTGGAGGCGCTCTTGGCGCTCGTCTCCAAGAAGGGGATGCCCAACGACTCCGCGTACTCCTTCGCCGCCGCGCTGTCCACCACCTTATCCTCTCGGTCGCTCTTGTTTCCTGGTATTGCGTTCCGGTGTGTGCGGCGTCGCGGTGTGGATGGAATGGATGGCGGAAAAGCAACACGCGAACATCACATCTACTACGTATATGTGTGCAAGCGATCCCTCCAGAGCGGGACATAGAGAGCACAGCAGTGCTATCAGAAGGGGCGACGATCCAACATGAACACAAAAGCAGGCACCACAACCAACCCACAGCTGGCTGCCAGCTGCCATAATGACGCTTCCCAAGCTCAATCGCTCACACAGCTGCTGACGAGGTTTTGACTCGAAGAGCGCAGCAAAATTCAACGAACCAAAGAAAAAATGTACAAATCTGTATACAGTCTTGCATGCAACTGCTTCGTGTTGATGTATGATGTGGGATGGGATGGACACGAACGGAGCAACGACAACAACGGCGACGTGGGGCCGTAGGGTTCAAAACACTTCACAGTAACACCCACCCCTCCCCCCATCATACACCCCTCACCTATGAGCAGCTTGCTTGTGCCCTCGCTAGCGTAGCGGTTCACCTCACTCAGCCAATCGTTCACGTGGTCGAATGATTCCTATTGGCGTGCGAGACCCCACGTAAGGTAGCAGTAGCAGCAGCAGCAGCAGCAGCAGCATGAGGAACTTCACTAAGATGCGCAAATGTGCGATTGGTCACATCAACGTGTGCGTTGATTGGTGGAGTGTAGGAGCACCGCAAGCGACTTCAATCTCCAGTTTCAAGTTTACTTCTGGCAAAACCACTGAGATGAGCATCTGCCTTCCACAAAAAATCACGTACTCTTGCAGAACATTCTCTGTTCCGATGCTTAGTTCCATGTCTGCGGTTTTTGGTCGAACGCGTTGGTACCACTATGCTGCAGTCCTATTTCCATGCGAAACAGTCCAAGCATGCCGACGTTGTACATGCATCATACACAGGCCGGCCAAGGCAGCGAAGGGCTTAAAAAAAGACTACGGTGGTCGAGAAAAGGCCGCTCGCGGAGGTTGTCATTTCACATTTCAACGTGATGTTGCCATTCTCTCCTCCGAAGCCTCCTCATTTGAAATGGTCACCTTGGGCTTAGGTCAAGACGCGAACGCTGCAGGACGCTCATAATTGCAAAACCTCGCACAACAATAACACAGAATGATGCGAAATTCGCCAATACATGCACTTGGCGCACGCGCCCTTGCGTCCAATCTGGCCGAAGTTCGGTTGGAAATAACCCACGCCCACGTACAGTTAAGCTACCGTTCCCGCGAAGCATTTGCAGCATCCGTAGCCCCCTCGTGGGTAACAGGCCCCAACGAGACGGAAGGCGCGCTTTTTTTCGGTTTGTTTGTGGTACTTGGGCACTAAATCCGATCTGGGAACTACGTGTGCGTGGGGGGTCTGCTGTTGGGGGTCCAAGTGCGCCACCTCCAAGAGAGAGCACGCACAGGCCTACTCATTGTCTCCTTGTTTGTGCTGTGTTTTTCCATGTGCTGGAACGAGTACGGGGTCTCATCTTGATCAAGCAAAAGGTCTGCATCACCATCGTTTCGGTCCTGGGTTTTAACATACCTAAACAGTCCCAATATCCGACCCCCCAGCTCCGCGGTAGGCGCGGAGTGCACCAACAACGTGATCGCTTTCGCTCCTACCTGCCCGGTGACGTCATACACCATGATGATCCCGTCCGCACCCCTGTAGTAGGCCGATGTTATCGTCCGGAAGCGTTCCTGCCCTGCGGTGTCCCACTGGACCGACCAACCGCGGGAAGTAAAATGGCGCAACAGGAGGCAGACGGGAAGCAAAACACACGCGACGACCACAAACGAGCCACGCGCGCGGCGTTTACGAAAAGCAGTTCGGCTTGCACGTTGTGGTGGCAAAATGGCGTCCATTACGGGAGCCAGGCAGATATCGCCCCTCCGGCCGTATTAGTGTCTACCACAGCACTTATTGGGACACGATAGACATGCTTCGAATACGCAAAATGCTGCGAGTATGCAACATGCCTCTCGAATATCAGCTCCACCCGCCAAGCTCGCCCAAACCCAAATTCCAACATTGACATCCCAAACCATGGCCGCTTTCCCGCTCCAGTAGAACACCTGACAGTGTCGCGTTCCACGCCTCCATACCAAGCACCCGTCGCAAACAGGGCAATACGGAGCTACACAAAGCGGGGCGAGAGCAAGGCCTAACCCTGACCCTGCCCCTGATGCGGTCAGACCACGAAACACGTGAGGTGCCTCATCAAAACCACCCGGCAGCAAAAGCCAGCAGCATCCATCGCGACCGGTAAAGTCAGTCACCCTGTGGCACCCTGAACCTGAACTTGAACATAAAACCATTCACTCGTGCTCACAATCTGTAGCTTGACTGTCTTCTTATCGATCTTCACCGTTCGGAAACGCTGCACGGGAAAAAGGATACGGACGTTTTCGGTGAAAATCGAAAGAAAGGTTAGGGTGCGGTGGGCGGAAGGATCGATGCTGTGACCGAAAGGAGTGGGGGAGGGAAATTCGCCATGTGATTTGGGACGCGAGAGCTAACAGCACTCCACGGGGATAGACGAGCCGAGGCGTGACAACATGGCGGCGCTCTAGCCACCAGCCCCATGGCCCTTTCATCAACTTCAGGCACTTAGTCGCAGAACAAAGCACGCCCTCGAAATGGATCAAGAGTACTGTGCTCCTCAAGGGATGCTCTCGAAAACTATTGCGGGTGGATGGTCGCTCTATCCACCGCCGTTACGGCTGTTTCGTCCGCTCGCTTCCACCAGGCAAGAAAGCCTCGTCCCATTCAAAGCCCGGCGGTCCGCTTTCGCAAAAACCAAACAGCGGCCGCGCTCTATCCTCCTGCCTGTCCCTTGCGAGGTCTCTTGCCTTTGCTGCACTTAACCTCATATTTGATCTAATGTCACCTGGGCTTTTCCTTCGAAACGACTGTCTAGTTCCCCTCAAAGGCTTATTTTTTGCCCTGAATATTCTGTGGGTGCCGCTGTGCATCATCCAAGACGTACTCTCTCACGAAGGTCACGAACGCTTCTACTGAACTAGCGCCCTTGTTTCCTCGACTGCCGCAGGCATCAAAAATTACACCGACAGGACTCACAAAGTCTACCCCGATGGTGCTGATGTAGCTGTCCGTGAACGCATCATCAGCGAAACGCAGCAGCAGGCACGACTTGCCCACGCCGGAATCGCCGATCAGGACGAGTTTGAAAAGGTGATCGCTGCACCGAAAAAAACGCAGAGACACGAGAGCAAACGACAGCAGACAGGGGGAGGGGTCGTGCAGCAGTTAGCGGTGCCGTACAGAGGGCGGTGATTCGGTTATGGCAAGAGCACCACCGGCCGGGCGGCCAGCGGCGCGGAACTTGACAGTAACGGGTCCACAAGGTCGACCGAGAGGGCTCCGCAGCAAGCGGGTTGGCTAGGGGGGGGGTACCAAACGCTGCAACCTTGGGGTTTGGCGTGAAGGGGACATAGGCCTGGAACTTTGATGGCAAAGTGACTACCATTTTTACTGCTGCGCGAGCTAAACGCCTTTGCCAACAGCACTTGTTGCCCAAAAGATAACAAGGTGGCCGGCCCAGGTCGTGCCGATGGCGGAAGCTCTGCGTGTTCCGGTACTCGGGTTGTCAAAGCGCAGACCAAGTGGCGGTACATATCGTCTTGGTGAATTTGTGAACAACCAAGGAAAGGCGTGCGATACCCCAGGTCTGCTTCCGAGAAGGCACAGCAGCTGTGTTCAGGGAACGGTGCGCTACCTACGGATTCGACTTTTAAAAGTGTATTTGGGCTATAGCACCATGTTCACGAAAAGCGACATGGACTAAATAGCGTTTCGAAAAAGTAGGCAGGCACACGCGTTCTTGGGGTCTGTAAGCACCGCAAGGGGCAAACACGAACCAGGCATCGCGCTAGCAGCATGCCGGCCTCCTTGTTTTCTTTGGGTGGCTACCTGCTTCAGCCTTGACATTGGCCACCATGCGCCTTGATACGAAGTCAATGCGTCCTCTCTTCTTGCACACAACACAGAAGCAAATCTAGATGCCCCTCAGCCAATACTGCCGATGGGCACTTAGATTCCTTCCATTCATATTGGCGAAGTGCACGGAAACAAAGAGGAAGGATCTGGTCGGTGGCCAAGCTATACTTGTAGACTCCTCGCGAGAAAGGTGGAGCTTTGTGGCAAGAGGCGAATATACAGCAGCAGACTACGTCGCCAACGTGTTCCACAACAGACGGACCCACTCAGTGCCAAAACAACTCTCGTGCATATGATACACGCCGAGCTATTCTAAACGCTGCCCCCCCCGTTGCGGTCAAGACGTATGGATGCATACACCACCAGATACCATGCAGAGAGTTCTTCGCTCGTTATTCATCAGACACCCATAGCATACGATGCTACACTACGATCCTACGTTGTGTATAGATTATACCAGATACTGCATACCCAAAGCAGTACTGCTGTACTCAAGGTTTGCCTTCACGTCGGCACGTAGATGCGTTCCCTACTTGGTTTGCTACTACTACTGCTGTCCCTCATTGGCAAATGAGATGCACTCTCCTGATCTGCCCTTTGGGTTTCAGTTGTACTCCAGGAGGTACCTGCGCCTTCACCCACCACCAAGTGGCAGCAAGATTCTCAAAAGGCAAGGACATCGACGCCAAGCGACTGGGGTTGGTTCGCGCTGTTATTGTACAATCTCGGGCGGCGCCTCCCCTTTGTCTCTACTTGCACTAGCACGCGAGATGTTAATGCACGAAGAGGACAGACGGTTGCCGTGCATCACACAGCCTTAAGCACGCGCGCGCGTGCCGTGTTTTCTGTAGACCTTTTGCTTATCCCCCCCTACCCCCCGACTTTCGAGATAAAACCTCCTGCTGCGCGACAGAAGACCCCAGTGCGCGCGTGTGTGCAAACACGGCAGAGGCACCAGCAGCAGCCAGCAGCACCCGGGACTGACATACTTTGCGAACAATAACCATTGGATTCGCCACACGCACACGCACGCACCCCTAGCAGAACAACAACGCGCCACTTGCCGAGACACCACGGCAGCAGATGGCTGCTGCTCTGTCTGTGAGGAGGCAGCTGCTGTAGGCAGGCCGAGGAGCGTGCTATTGTACAGACACATTTGTTATTCTTTCATATGTAGGGGGAAACAAGCGATGAAGAGGCCGACGGGGCGGTCGAACCGAAACTAGCACACGCCGGGCCGGTTTGCCGTGCATCACACGGCCCCCACAGGCGAACAACCTGGTTGCGACGACGTAGCCCTCCAAAACTGCGCAAGTTTCATCTGCTCGATCACACGGCTTGGTAGGTGTACTTTGCTGAGAGAGCACGGAAACCAGGCCTAAAATCTGCTGCTGCTGCTGCTGCTGTGGAACAACTCACTAGTCGCGCTTCGACATGACGATAATCTGTGGCTTCCACGAGCAACTCCCTCTCCGGCAAAGCTAGCGCCTCTGTCCTTGTGAAATGCTCTTTCGCCTGCCGATGGGTGTTGTTCGCACGTTGACCCCTCTGCGTGTCTAGCTCTCAACGGCGGCACTGCTGTGTCGAGGTCGTGTCAGCACACCTCCGCCTTTTTCCCCGTCAAACTGCTGTGAAAACCATTTTATCGCTCTTGTCAGAGGTGTTCTGCGCGCTTCCAGCGGTTTTTTATTTCCGCCGCACTTTTTGCAGCAGAGACCTACAGGCGTCGCACACACTCCAGGAGCCTCAGCCCAGCCGCTCGCTGAGACCACAAAACTGGTTCGCGTGACGTGTCTGCAAACTGCTGTCCAATCAACAGCTATCAAATAGAACCATTTTAGCGATTGAAGACCCCTTCGAAAAATTGGTAACATGCTGATATGTACTGCCTGCAGGTAGCGGTTGCAGTGCTACGTTGTGTGCCGAATGCATGGAACACCGGCAACGAGCTCGCTGGAGAAATAATGGAGGAGTGGGAGGACGGGACCGAGGAAGAGGATGAGTTTGCGTATGTTCACTACGCTCAAACGGCGAAGAGGAGACGACTACAGCAGCAGGTTGAAGAAGGCGGCGGGGCTGCAGCGGCGGGCGACGTGCCGCAGCCGCACCAGCAGCAGCAGGAGGGCAGCAGTAGCAGCACCGACGCCTTTCGCGGCCACCACTGCCCCATATGCTTGGGTCTTGTCGAGGATTCGGCGATGATCGGGTCGTGCCGGCACTTGTATTGCAAAGTGTGCTTGTTTGAGGTAAGGTCGTGGAATCAACAGGCAGCAGGTAGTACTGGTTTGTTGAATTCATGGGGTACTGCTGAACCGATTCAAACGGAAGAGATGTTTACATGGGAAAATATGGAAATATCTGGTACGCGGTGTCCTTCAGAGCGGGCGGAGCACTTTGGAAGCGCCCTAATATTTAGCGTGTGACTCCATGCGTATGTACGATCATGCAGCGAGCGCTGGGTACAATCCGAAAATGGAGGATAAGACATCAGTCTGGGACCTCCCAGCGGAGGGGTTGAGCAGCACCACAGACACAGAGCAGCTTTCAACGACGGGCTGTGCTCAGCTGAAGCCACATCGTTATTAGGCCCGATGTCGACCCACGCATGTGTGCTACAGAGAAAAATGCTTTGAGACAAGCATGGGATACGTAGAAACCTCCGAGGCTCGACCAAGAACAACTCAGGCCAAAACGCAGCTTGAAACTGAGCGAAGGGTCTTTCTACAATCGACCTCAGAAGGTGATGCCACTGGTGCTGTATCATCCCTTCACTACAGCAGGACATTTTATCTGAGAAGATTTGTCTTGAACATCATTGTTGCACCCAACATGAGGTGGGATAGACGCAATTCATCCCCTTCTGCCGTACGCAGCGCACGAACTGGAGATGCTTTCTGGTAGAGTCGTACGCCATTACCTACTGTAACGATATACGTCGCCCACTCGTATGCCCCGAGAATGAAGGAACTAACGAACCAACGCCTCGGGGTCGCCGTACCTGCATCGTTTTCTCCGGCATCACAAAGTGGCTCATTCCCCTTCTCCCCCTCCGCCCGTTCCACGTGCACCTCCTTCCCCCTTCGCAACCAAAAACGCCTGCCGCCTACCTGCATACAACCTATGCAGTGGCTCAAGGCCTCCGATCGGTGCCCCCTATGCAAGGTCACCGTCTCACGAGTACTCCACGAGATCAAGTCTCCCAAGGACTACGAGATTCACACGCATCTCGCTGTCAAGGAACGTGGCGGGGGGAACGCGGAGGGGTCTTTGCCGTCGCCTCCGGCAGCGGGCGGCACTGCGGCCGAGACATCTGGGCGCGGCGGGGGGGTAGACGAGGGCGCGGGAGCGAGTTGGGGTGCCGCGGTTGTTGACGGCAAGAAGGGACCCGAGTTCCGGTCCCTGGTGTACAGAAGGGGATTGGCGGCGGAGCCCCCCGAAGAGAAAGCGAGGTACGTCTCGTGACCTCAAGACCAAATTGCTACGATGCTGTGGTGGGATCCATCCGCTGGGTTTACCACAAGTCTCGTCTGTTCGAGACCCAATAATTTTGTCATCTTGAACGAACGAGGACAACGGGGGCTGGGCACAGCCCCTCTGCTACATGGTAGTGGTTCGTATCTACATGTTTTAACTGGGTGAGCTCGCTATACGATGTAAACCAAGAACGTTGCGTATTTTTTTCGGCGGCTTTGAACCCGCATCAACAGTAGTGTCAACCGCAGAACCTTCTGGGTTATTCCGATGCCTGAAGGGTTCAAAGTGCAAAGGCGCTAACACCACAATGCCGCCTACGTCTTCCACTCGCTTTGCAGGCGGCCAAAGCCCCTGGACCAGCTTCGATCGTGGATCGCCAGGGACGTTCAAGCGGCGGCTCCGGGCACCAGGGGCGAGGGGGAGATGGACACTCGGTTGGTGGAGGATATCGTGAGGGCGCTGCTGAAGGAAAACGATGTTGACACACAAGACGGCTACTGCACCGTTAAGGAGCAGGTTGGCGAAGTTGTATTTACCTTTGGTGTCAATTTTTGTCGAGGCGATTGAGGAACGGGTCCGCATTGTGTTGGAACTCCCCCTACCGCCGCCGCCGCCGCCGCGGCCTTGCACAGCAGACAGTCTCTTGTGTTCAGAACCGTCTCCTCCCTAAACGTGCTCGTGTAGGTTGGGTTTGGGACAGCAGGTGAAACAATGTATTTCTCGTTGTCTTAACCCCGCCCTTTGTTACCTATGAGCTCACGCTTGCCTGGTGTTGCGTGGTACTGCGCGCAAGCTATGTTACGCAGTATGCGAAATGACCCTGTACCCGATGCGTGAAATGAACGCTCTGTTGCTTCCGACAACGCGGCCTACCATGCCGAACGAACTGACCGCACGTTGCCAATTTGTTCAGAGGGCCCTTTCTTCGAGGGTCATATGATTCGTGTCGTGCTTTCTCTGTGAGATGTTGCGGGCGGTCCTTCGCGCTGTGTGTCACTGCTGGCATTCGTGCCGCTCAGAGCCCGCGATGAATAGGTGCACATCCTCCGTCCCGCCACCTCCCTCCAGATGTCATTGTTTGCCGCCCCTTCTTTCGCGCTAGCCACACGAAGTACTGGTTGATTTCGCGTGCCCACCCCGCCAACCTGTTGTCCTCCGTCGACTGTTCGTGTGTGCTGTTCGTTTTCTTATATATTTTTCATGTCCTAAAGTTGCAGGGCTTCTTGTTCGAGAACACCGCGCCCTTTCTGCACGAGTTGTGGTGCTTCAGGTGGAGCAAGGCCCGCATGCCTGCTTACGATCGTGAAGCGGTGTACAGGCCGAGACCGACACAGGGATGACGACTGACATAACGTGGCATCGTTGCTTTGTATGTCGAGCCAAGCGTAACTGTCCTCATAATTCTAGGGTTGGGACCAAGAGATAAATTATGGCTCCTCACGGGGAAGAGGAGAGCGCTTTCACCGACCAAGATTCAGCAGTCAGGTCTCCAAGCGAAGTCCGTCAAGGCCTTGGTGCAAAAAAGGTGCGCCGAACCCATATAGCTTTTCCTCGTCCTGCGGCAGTGAATAGTTTGCGACATATTAAGTGTGGATGAACGTAGGTGAGCGAGCGTAAGTCCCGTCGCGATGATGATGGTCGAGGGGGGTCTCACGCAGCGAGCTGTTGCTTCGGGTACCATATGTCGCCAAACAGTACCGGAATGTGGACATTTCTGTATCTATATAACAACACTTTGGTGTGTAGGACTACAACCTTCGCGGGCCACTCTAGGAGAAGGTATCTCTCTCTACTACTGATGTGCCTCTCTCGGGTCGGCTGGCGTATAACTTGTTCTGTCCAAGCCCGAGGACTCGCTTGTTGAGATTTTGTTTTATATCCAAGATCACAAACCGTTGCCGACATCCACACGACGTTTTCGCTCCCGACCGCCGTGTGCTAACCCGTAGGTTTGAGATTGGTTGAAACCAGTTCGCCGGAGGACGAAGTACAACGCCTCATCTTGGTGTTTTGAGGGGGTCGACCCTCCGTGGAAAACGACTGTGGCCAGGAACATCAGGACACACTGCGAACTCTTGTGCTCCGTTTTCTTCGACCTCTTGCGTGGCGTAACCTAGGTGGTCTCAGAATCGCGGGAATGTTTTGCATGAAATTGAGCAGCGTTTTCGTTTTTTCCGACACTAGCGATGGAAGGAACGAATGAAGTGATACTGCTGTGATACCGATACCGAGGTATGTAGTCGCAACTGATTGAAGGTGCCGTTCTGTATTGTCGAGGACTGATAATGCTCACATGTTGACCTTTCAAAGCACGTCTGTCTTGACGGGACGAAAAATTCGGTAACTGTTGGCGTGTTTGCTAGATTGCCATCTACCGTGCCACCCGCCCGACCAGTTTCTCTGTGTGTGCATTGATCGATCGGCATCATTGCCACCATCGATGCTTCGAGCTGCCTGTCACAATATCAAAATAGCGACGTGCAGCTTACCCTCAAATAGGAGTGTACACGAAATGGTTATCTTCTCTGGTCCTTGATAGGCAAGTGGACGGTATTCCACCGTGCGTGGCTGTCGATGTGAAGTTCCATATGTTGTGCAACGTACGCGATGAGGGAATGATGAATGCATGCATGGCACGCAATGATGTGGGTTTACCCTTCTTTTTTCCTGGAAGGGTCCGCAAGTTGTGCTCGCGGCGTATGCCTACCGGCAACACACACAACGCTCGAGAGCGATTGGTCGCGCCTGCGTCAATTTTCATGTTGAATCGGCTCGTCGAGGAGGATGCACCTCAAGAATAAAGAACCTCCTTCCGCAGGCAACCTAGAAGGCTTCGCCTTGATTGGAAATAGCTTCAGGGGTTGCCCTCTTTTTTAGGCGGTGCCGGCGCACATACACACGTGCGAACAGACCAACATCCCCTCTTCAGAAGTATCTCCTTCTGATATGCGCCCGTATCTTACTCTACGCTCGCTTCGGCCTCCCTGCCGATCAGTCTTTGCAAGTGTTGACGGGCAACGTGGGGCAACACCAAAGACAACGGCCGCAGATCGTGCGAAAAGAATGGCGGAGAAGGACTATTTCCTCACGATTAAACAACGTGCATAGAACCAACTCCGTTCTGGAGAAACTATTCCGCATACAAGATTTTGTCCACGACGTGTACAAACACTCCGTTGCGGGCGATGAGATCCGTCTTGACCATGCGCGTTCGGCGTGCTGGCTTGGTTTCGCCGGAGACATAGGCCACCTTTCAATGAAACCAGCATGAAAAGAGAGCAGGTATGCTAGGGTGAAGTACACTATGATATCTCCTATGAGCTGCTCTCTCTCTGGAATTCCAAGGAAGCGCTGAGCGAGAAACGCAAGCAACGATGCTATACCTGCATGGCAGCTGAGGTATTCTGACATGACAAAAGCCGCACTTCGCGGAGTAGCGTTCATTAGAGCTCCACGCGAAATCACTGCTGGTGCGATCGAAACTATGGAAAACTTGTTTCGTTGCCCGCTTTCGTTTAGATTTACGTGTTTCAGCCATGACCTACGCACGTATTGAAGCACTTCCGACGCTTCGGTTGATACGTGCGATTATCTGTGCTCTTGCCATCTGTGCGCAGCGTCTACCAACCACATATTGCCTCGTACTTCACGTATAGCCTACATGAGTCATTGCCAGTCTAAACTACATATTGCGAATCATGGATTGCCTCGTCTCTGCCTATTGCGCGTGTCGTAGTTTCCTCACACACCATATGGCCCCCGATCTCGACGCGGAAGATTAGAGCGTGCTTTGGCTCCAGGCTCTGAGGCTGCACCCTACCCCCGTTGAAATTTACGAGTTCTGTTCTTTCAAGAGCATCGGCGCCGACAAACACAAAGTTTCGGCATCGGGTAGGGTTGTTTAGCTTTCGCGTTGAAAATGCACAGGATCGATAGATCGGAAACCCCGCACAGATTTGAGGTGATGCTGGTTGGAACAGACTTGGGATCGCTGTGTGGAGTGAGAGCATCACGTTCCAGGGATGCCGACCACAACCACTCTTCCATTGTGTTTTGTCCCTGAACAACATTACTTGTCTAACCGTGTTTTTGCTGCTCATTGACACCCACCTCCTATTTTATAGGCGCCGTCCATGATGTGTAATCCCCACGAAGAATCATCGAACGCGTCCGCTTAATGCATACAAGACGCCCAAGAACAACATCATGGGACGCCACAGAAACGAGGCCGGTTCCAACGGGAGACAGCGAGAGGTTGGGTATGCATGCACAGATATGTGGTGTATCACAGCGTGACAGTACGCTACATCGAGATAGATAGCGCGGGAGAAACGCTGCATCCATAATACCACAAGGAGGAACGGACGTGCGCAAATCACGGCGTAGTCGTGCCAAAATGGCGGTTCGTTAGACTGCTGTGTTTAGACTTGCATCAGTCCACATCTCGGATGCCCAGTATATACGCAGAGTGAAGGTGGCACGGCTCAACCGTACAATCTCGCTTTCGCTCGGCACCGCGCGCCTCTTGGTTGTAGCCGTGCGAACATTACTATGGTCTACTCGTCAATCTGTTGTCCCGAGATCATCCGAGGTTTGATTAATTTACCTTTCTCTTACTGCGCTTGCCCGCGCCTTGTGGTGTATTTGCACGTATGCATCGTCCTATTTAGGGTTTTGCATGTAATAACATTAAGCAGAGGTCACACCTGAAGGGAAGGCGCCGTCGTTCGGTGCGATAATGGTTATGCTATTTGCCCCCTCAATTTTTTCCGCTTTGCGCATGGCTTCGAGGAACAGGCGGCAACCCGCATTTTCCAGCACCTCTGCCAAAAGCGGTGGCGATGTCCGTATCCCATGCTCATACTCGGGGGACCCGTCTGTCAGGCGGTGCTGCGGACTTGGCATTCAGCCAAGCCAAGTCGAACATCAGGTGCTAACGAGCGAGCTGCTCCCGCGATATTGGCGTGGTGATTGGGAGATACACCGCTGATAGCAGCCGTGTTTGAGCTTGAGGGCTTGAGGGCGGTCCGCTGTCGAACGGTTTCGTTTTGAATCAGCCAATCCGAGCGGAGTTTAGATGGCAGCGAGGGACCAAGAACCAAAAAAGAACCCATTGGAGCCTGCTACCGTCGAGTGATCACCGCCCGCTAAACGCAGGGTAGCGCTACGTGCTGCAGTAGTCGCACAACGCTCGTCACACGGGGGGGTGAGCCTGGTCGCTTCGTACGCAAGCACCAGAGGTGGAATATGTGGGCATGTACATGTTCGATAACGACGCCTCCTGAACCTTCCTTGAAACCCTTTCTCGCTCACCCAACGAGAAAGAGCTGTAAAAAGCCCCTCAAAAAGCCAGCCTACACACCAAATCCGGAGCGGGAGCCAGCAGCACACAGACAACCAAACATGGACAAGAAAGGAAAAGGGTGGGACGGCCAGAAGGCCCAGTGGGTCGGGAGGCTGCGCCGCTCTGACGGGAAGATCACGGTCGGAGTCTGTGCTCGCGAGAAGAAAGCTCGATCCAAGCACATGGAGGCAATCACATCACGGCTCAACAAGGATAAGTTCGAGGTGCGGGCAGGGGTGTGCGTGTGGTCGAAGGCTGTCTTCTCTCTCCCCCCTCCCTCTGTCTTGCGGCCTAGGAGACCACCCAGCTCCCATGGTGGGTGGCTGGTGTGCCGCACTCTGTGGGCAGTACGGGGGCACAGAGAGGCACAGCAGCCAAATCTAGCTTTCTTTTCGTTGGACCGGTGTGGAAGGACCAGGGCACAGCAGCAGCGATGGCGTGTGTGTGGTCGGTTCTTATTGAAAGTTGACGTCGCCAGTTGCGTTCAAATCCCTGTACACTTAAAAAAGACTTTCTCTCGTTCGAGCAGCAAACACCACAATGCTGCGGGTGCAGCAGCAGCAGTATACGGACACGGCACCGTGTTGGTAGGCACCACGGCGGCGGGGGGCGAAACAGGTCTCCTCTCCACGAAGCAGCACCCAGCAGCGCTGCACCAGAGCATTTTACAACATGTGCTCAGTGACACTACCGCGGACCCGCTCTGGCAATCTACACCCTACAAACTTATCAAGTAGATGCAGAGTTGGGTGGGAGGTCTCCACTACAACCGTACAGCATTAGTCTCCTTTCTGCTGGAGACCCTCCATCGAGGAGGCCGCAGTGCTCTCCGGCAGGTCCACACGGGGGTTGACGCGCCAAGCGCGTTTGAATGGTGATGTAGATGTTAGCAAAGCCGCTCCTTTGCATGCAGCATGCATGCTGCTGTACACTACAATACTGCACAAGTACAGTACTGGGCCCGCTATAGTGCCGGTATGTGTCCAGATATAATATGGGCACTATTGAGGGCACCGGCACCAATCAGAATAGTGCCTCAATAGTGCCGATTCAGCACTATTGAGGTTTCGAATATCCCTCAATAGTGCCGGTCCGGCACTATTGAGGAGATGTTTGATTTCATGCTGTGGCGCTCATGCGTTGCAGGGCTAACAGAGTACGAAATGGATCAAACTTAGTGAAGGTCTTAATCGTGGGCGTAGGCATCCTTTCTCGCGACAAGTATGGTTCCCCCCTGTCGCACACACAGAGGACGAGTTGTGAAAAATATTTACTTCCATGTTGCACCGTTATTTCTGCCTGCCTCAGCACATGAACTGTACTGCACACCCTGAACTGTCGANTGAAGGTCTTAATCGTGGGCGTAGGCATCCTTTCTCGCGACAAGTATGGTTCCCCCCTGTCGCACACACAGAGGACGAGTTGTGAAAAATATTTACTTCCATGTTGCACCGTTATTTCTGCCTGCCTCAGCACATGAACTGTACTGCACACCCTGAACTGTCGAAACTGCTGTTGACGGCAAGATGCTTGTAAAGCTCCCGTTCGTACAGAGTGGACGTAGCTATATCTCAGCCCTAGAGCCCCTCCTTCGATGTTGCAAGATACAAAAGACAAAACAGAAAAAGAAACACGACAGGAAGCGCACTGCAAGAAAACAAAAATCATTACTACTGCACTACAGTTGTATCTCCCCCCCAAACTACGTCGCGACACTGGAGTGTCTGCCTGGCGTACCCGTTTCGATGTTGCAAGAAAAAAAAAAAAAAAGTACACGACAGGAAGCGAACCGCAAGAAAAAGAAACAACCATGAACTCTACGTCGCGACAAATCCTCTAATGTCTGCCTGGCGCACCCGCCTAGCGGAATGCGCTGCGATCATCGACATCTTCGCTTTCGTTAGGTAGAACGCCGCGTCTCCGTTGCCACTGTCCTCTGCTGCCACTTCCAGGGCGCCGAAGTG
>CACKRE030005174.1:13296-30926 GCA_902602495.3 Ectocarpus sp. CCAP 1310/34
TCTCTCTCTCTCTCTCTCTCTCTCTCTCTCTCTCTCTCTCTCTCTCTCTCTCTCTCTCTCTCCCCCGCTGTGTCTCCCCATGTCTCTGTTTCCCATGTTATCTGATTGTCTGCGTTTCGCGTAAAGGTGCTTTGTCCAGCTAACCGACGCGTTACCACAACTTGCAATAGTAAATTGGTTGGATCCTCAAGATGCGCTTCGTATCGTGGAGTCTGTCTGTGGTGATAGCGATGCTTGACTGCGTTTGGCTGGCTTTCATCGCCAGAATGTGGATGCTTCGACACAAGTGGGAGATAAAGCAAAGGTAGGTAGTACACTACTTACTGCAGCTCCGCGGAATGCCGATTTATTGCATGGTGTACAGTGAAAACGATCTAACCAAATGACATGATCCGAACTGCTCCGCACAACTAAGTGGACTATGGATTTGTACGCCGCGGAGCACTTCCGAGCTGACGGTGTGGCGTGCCCTACCTCATTGTACGCATGAGCACTCATGATATCGATGTCATCGGTACCTGTTGTACGAGCCATGACTGAAAATGGCATAGGCTGGCTACAGGATTATGTAGCACCGTGCAGCGCCGCATTGGTCGTGTTCAACGAAACATTTTCGTGTCGCCCCAATCAACCCGTGCTTATCCGAACAGGACGCCCGAGGTGGTGTGTCTGATTCAGGTGGTCGCGATCATCATTTCCAACACCGTGCTCTTGCATTGGCTGCTGCTATCCGTCGGCAGGACTCTTTCGTGCTTTACTGTACAATTTGTCTCTTACCTGGGTGAGCGAACGGCATTGCACATGTGTATGTTTGGTCAAAATGGGACAAGGGCCGTATTGTGAGTCGAAGTTTGGCTTGACTACTCTTTCTTGTTAGCCGTGCTTTCTGCGTACAGCAGTGTTCTAAAACATTCCTGCTTTGTTTTGATGTTTGTTTCTCGCAGCGTTCCCTTACATGGGGCTTCCAGCCATGTTGCGAGTGGTCAAGGTGGTTGTGGCGTATTTCAAGGAATATCGCAAAAAGTACGGCCGTTTCGTGAAGCAAAACATGATGATCGGCGCGTGTGCAGCGGTCGCGGTCGCTTTGACTATTCGGCAATGGCTCGTTTTTTACGGAACGAGATCCTCGCACTATTCAAGGTACGTTGTTCACTGACATGGAATTGTAACGACCCAAGGAATTCGATGCTTGCTGGTGTGTGTGCGGTGGTCGCAGCATCGAAAAGGTCAGCCGTTTCTTCGATGATTGTCCAACCGCCGAAGGCGAGGTCTAGGTTGACGGAAACAAGCGCCTACAGCCTAGGAGTTAATACTATACAAGATGACTGTCTCCTGCGGTGGATGAGAAGAGTCCGGGTGAACTTCGTGATCAACGTGGGAGGATTTTCCACAGCGTGCTGACTTGAGGTCTATACGTGTGCGGTGGCAACCTGTTTTTGTTGACTCTCTCGAAAAAAGGGATAAGAAGGCCGTACGCCTCTTGCGGTCAGAGCTTCCTATATTCGTTTAAAGTACGAACATGTTTGCAATGGAGGTGACGTGATATTTTCACAGGTCGACAACGTCGCTCCAGGCAAAGGCGAGAGAGTGCGAGCAAACCTTGCTGCTGGTCTGTACCTTGAACGGAATAGTGCACGAAACCTACATCAACATCGGCACCCAACAACAACTCTGAAACAATTTGCACCGCCATCGCTTTTCCGCCATCGCTTTTCCCCCTGTCTTGGCAGTGATGCGCGCGAGTGTTTCTTCCTTGACGACAATGTTTCTCAAGTAAGTCGTGCCGCGATAGGCCTCCCCGAGGTTGTAAACACGAGGCGCTGATTATCTCAACCTGTAGATGTTGTCCGACAATGTCCTTTGGCAAGGTATTTCACGAAAATCACCTCAACACGCCAAGTGATGAGGCAGGAAATGGATATACATGCTTCTATTTTAGGAAAAAAAGACGTTTCTAGGCTCACATAACATGGCGTGCATCAGGCATTGGCCACCGTGTTCGGCGGAGTTCCATCGATGCTGCTCGTCAGGAAACTACGAAAGGTTAGGGATGCCTTTCGGTTGCGCCAGGAGATGCTGTCGACGATTGGAATCTGGGTCATCTGCGTAGGTGAGCTTTGCACGGTACGTTGATCGGTCTCCGCAGGCTTCTTCAAACTATCACTGCGCCGTTGACCATTCTCGCACCCTTGTTATTTCAATAATTTGTGTTGGGAACTACTGTAGCAGCCTAGTATTTCGAAACGAAATACCCTTCCTCTTTGCTCTCTTACATGTGTGCCAATGGTGGTCTGGCAGTTTCCACGACGACGATCCAGATTCTCGTCATCGGTGGCGTATGGCCCGATTCCCGAGGAATACATATTGCCACGGAAATATCGTTCCTTGTGCTTGGCCTCAACGCTGCCCCTTGGAGGTGAGACAGTGAGCTCTTGAAGAAGCTTGAAAATTCAACTTCGAAAACCTCAACCAAGAATGAGTAACGAAAGAGCAGCCGCTGAGGAAAATACGTTGCCGGATAGGTGTAATAAATCGTCATCATGTGTCTCACATCGCTGGGAGTGACAGCTGTTACCAACCCTTCCAGAATCCCGCGACCGCTCGATGCCTTCGTGTGGAAATAATGGAAAGACAATGCAGATGGCGCCCGCAAATAAGAACCTCTAATTTCGGCCGAGGCTGGGGTTCTTATTTTGCTGATCATCCTCTTGTGGGCTACAAATGGCCGCTGTATAGGTTTTAGTGTGGGTTCTTGACTTCACAAATGGTGCTCAAGTTCTTAGCTTCTGATTTTTTGCGAGTCTCGATTGTTAACTGCTAAGTTCTTAAGTGCGGGCGCTATATGTAGCCCAAAATTACTTTTGGTACATGTTAAGGCGAAATGCGTGTTCGGGTTGCGATGAATCCATGTGGCCGTCTTGCACGTTCATTCTCAGCCGAGTCACAGGCCTCAAGTATTTCGTCGACATTGTGCACAGGGCGCTCTAGGCACCCAAGTACCGGCCTCGTCAAGTTCCAACCATCGGTGAATCCAACCATCGGTGAAGCTCACCACCAGCTTTTTCCACAGAGGGTAGACACTCCCTCCCAAGTATTGACCCCCAAGTATTGACCCCTTCCCCACACAGCTAGATAAATGAATCACAAGGAGCAATGCCAGCTAGCCTTCCAAAACTTCCCGACGGCGTCAAACGTGTGTTTGCGCAATGGAGAGGGAACAGAGTATTCGTAACAGAGTCCGTCGTTTGAAATATGCTGTTCTTCTAAAAGCGGAGCGTTTACGACCCACGATATTTACCTGACGTTTTCAGTGATTGACTTCATTCGAGAACGACAATCGAAACAGAACACGCGTCAGCCAGTTCGTCGTTTGAATTCAACGATGTTTGCCCATTGACGCTTCTTTGTCTTCTATGTCGTCAAAAACGACGTGCACAGTTTGCTCGTACCGATCGCAAGGTACCAAGGATGGATCGGGATTGCTTGGAGGCACGACATCGTGCCCGTCGAGAGCTATGCATCGGGTCCAAGAATGGTACCGTCGACTACCGTCGATGATGATCCCGATGGTGTTGTGGACTTTGCACGAAACGGCGGGGCAACTGCTGAACTCTTCAGCAGGTTCTGCCGAAAAAACCTGTGCATGGAAAGCTGGGACTTTGTCGTGGCGGCAGTCCAATACGAGATGGTACGGCAGAGTCTTCGCAACTGTGTCGACAGATGATCCTGAACAATGGAGGACTTTGTGCGCGGATATCTAAGGGATTCGGGCGTGAGGGTGTCAAGAAAAACCTATTAATTGGCAGCTTGGACTCGTGCTTCATTCGTTGCTTGGGAGTGGTACTTTTCTGAAGGCATATTGTGCTTCTCTCGTCTCTAATTTGGACTGACGTTGCTGACGTTGTTTCAGCCTTTCCTCGGTTGCCACCACAAACGGCCAGAATCAACATGCCATTGCTTACACCGGCAAATGCTGGTATGAAGACTTGTATTAGCCCCGTGCACACCACTTTCGTTCGGCCGTGTTGCAGGATCTCGAAGTACTTCTCAGTTCCGACAAGGACCAGCAGTTTGGGAAGTTTCTAGGAATTTCGAACGAATTCTTGGTGTCTTCATCGGTCAATGAGATAAACATTTCATCTGCGACGAGGAGCCGCTTGGCAGCCTTCAGAACGAGGTGAGGCAAGTATTGTAGTATCGCGCCGCCATACTGTGAGCTACGTCCTAGAGCTTGCCAACCACCGCTCATTTGGTTCAAGGTTGGACAGAACGAAGAAACTCCCACAGCCAACACGTCACGCTAATGCTCACTTCAAATCCCCGGCATATGATTTCGAAAAGATTCAACTAGATAGAAGAGCCACGTACTATTCTTTCTGCACACGAGGTCATTAATGGAACTCCGTCTCGCATATTCTTATCAAGGAGACCTTTGTTCAGCTCTACCCTGAGGGCTAGACGCATGACCGCCGACAAGTTTATCGAATATTCTGTTTCCCTTCTCAATCTAGGCAGTGCGCTGGTCTCGATAATAGCTGGTCTTTACGTGCTACTGAACCCAATCAAAGCCAATATTGTTCTTCGATGCATCTGATTGCGCCTAGGGACGCCTTCGTTCAGCTCGACGAGGAGTCGCGTCGCACAATCCTGAGCGAGCCGGTAGAAGAAATCGCTCGCATGCTGGAGCAGAATCTCCTCCACAAGTTCCGCCAAACCTACGGTATCCACGTTCCATCATCACCTTAGTCCTGTTGGGGGAGAAAATAATCGGCGGGGGTCATGGGTTTAGGGCCGACCAGCCCTAGCTGTAGAGAGAGTCAATCGATCGGGTGAGAGCAGACATCATCATCTCCGGGGTACGAAATCGTTGGAGTTGTTGTAAGGCTAGCATCTCTACTACATCCGTCGCTCGATCATGACTTCAACCAGCCTATCACCGGAGTTGCGTGGCCATATTCCCCGCAAGGACCATGTTCGGTACCGCCCGTTAGAGCACGCGAGAGCAAGGGGCTTGGTGTTCGTCAAGACTGAATTTGTTCAAACGGTACTGGTGCGGAGTGTTATCGTCGTGATAATTGACATAGGCTGGTGGGAGGTGTTCATGTTGTTGTTGCTGCTGCTATTTGTGCTGTTCTGTAGCTGCTGCCGCGGTGCTACCGTGGTCGTTGTCGTTGTCGTTGTCGCATATCTTCAAGTAGCACTGTTGTTGCTGTCAAGCGCACAATGGGCTACCGTTTCACTGCCACCATCCACCCGAACGCGGCAGAGTGTGCGCGTATTGTCGTACGTGAGCAAGCAGCAATCCCTCGTTTGGTTTTTTTCTCGTACCAACGACGGGCCGTATGTATGCGGTAGTCGCTCTTACACGTAGTGATCCGACAGACAAGGCACAGGGAGATGGTTAGCACAGCCGTCCTCTGCATCTAGGGCATACTGAACACAGTCGAAGATTCAGAAGGATACGGTATTAGCCCGTTCGCCTCTCGGGCGTGATGCCGTTGTGTGAGCTTGGTTCTCATCACCCTCAAGGTCAAGTGTTTTTTGTTTGCTTGCGTTTGTTTTCGGCATCCACAGAATAGGGCAGACAACAAAGCAATATTCGGTTCGTAAGCAACAAGACCTCCTTTATTTGTTCGGTGTACATGTATGAGTTTTTTTTTCGTTTTGTCTGTTTGTTGGTTTCAGAAAAGATATACGAAGTATATCTTGTTTGAAGATGAGGTTGTGAACCCAAAGTATTGTATACATAGACTGACTACTGGTGACATATCCGGAGGGCAGCAGAAATCCACCGTGCCAAGGGGAAGACACCTTCGGGACACGTGTGTAGCAACCTTCGGAAGTACGTCAGCGACATGCACATGTTCAATGAGCTGGTCTTGTCTTTGATTGTTGTTTCGCTGTTTTTGTGGTGCGGAAAGGAAGGGACCTGGCCCTTGCAGTTGCAGGTGGCAAGGGAGTAGGAAACGGGTGTTGCAGCAGCGGAGTTGGGGTGGGAAATGGGCTTGAAAGGGGGGTGCTTCAGAAAGAGCAAGACGGCAAGCGTTTTCCTCTTGGTGTGACCGGTGGTAGCAGTATCGATCAGCAATGCCGCACAGACTTTTGCGCGCCGAAATATGCGCGCGACAGCTTGAACCAAACCACTTCGGTGGAAAGCGGATTTCTGTACGATACGTTGTCGGTAGCCTCGAGGGTGGAGGGCTTGGCCCGTGCAGTTGCGGTGGCAAGGGAGTAGGAACGGGGTGTTACAATGGTGGAGTTGGGGTGGGAAATGGGCTTGAAAGGGGGGTGCTTCAGAAAGAGCAAGACGGCGGGCGTTTTTCTCTTGGTGTGACCGGTGGTAGCAGTATCGATCAGTCATACCGCACAGACGTTTTGCGCGCCGAAATATGCGCGTGACAGCTTGAACCAAACCACTTCGGTGGAAAACGGATTCTGTGCGATACGTGGTCGGTAGCCTCGAGGGTGGAGAGCTTGGCCCGTGCAGTTGCAGGTGGCAAGGGAGTAGGAACGGGGTGTTACAATGAATGGTGGACTTGGGGTAGGAAATGGGCTTGAAAGGGGCGTGCTTCAGAAAGAGCAAGACGGCGGGCATTTTTCTCTTGGTGTGACCGGTAGCAATATCGATCAGAAATGCCGCACAGACGTTTTGCGCGCCGAAATATGCGCGCGACAGCTTGAATCTAATCACTTCGATGGAAAGCGGATTTCTGTACGATACGTTGTCGGGAGTGCCGCAGGGGGAGGGGCCTGGTTGTGTTTGATTTTTGGGTTGTATCATGGTGGGGGTGTGGTTGTTTGTTGTAGGGTTCATGCCTAGACTACAGTATGTCGAGTGAAGACGGCAGGAGTTTTGAGGGTAAACTTTGTTCGCGATTGGCCACCCAGTTCACGCAGATTGGAGGTTCATTACGGATTCTACGATTGATGTTCTTTGTATTTCTGGATCTATCTGCAATTGTCAGAGGGCAGACGAAATTATTATAATTAATGTAGGTTATACACATGTGTGTGTATTTTTGACTGAATCTGCAAGGAATTGTCAGATGGCGAAAAAAACAAAACTGTTATTATATATAGCAGAAGTGCAAATGACGCCCATTGCTTGATACTAGTATGAATTTGGACGTTTTTGACCCAATTTGAAGGTTTTTTAGACGTTTCTCGCTCTAACTCATTCAGTACGACCTCTCAGCGCATGAAACTACGCATACGGTCGGAGCAAAATGTTATGGAGTACAGTACCGGCCCGCTCATAGGAAAGCTGCCTAAAAGAATGTGGGGCTGAGATTTTTCAAGAATTAAGAAAGTGCCCAGGCTGGGCGACGAGTGCCACACTGAACCCTATACATTACATAAGAAGGTGTTATCCTCTACCGTCAACCCAACATAGTAAAGTCAGACTGGGCCCGATTTCTGGTTTCTTGTGATCGGGCCGGTACTAGGAGGCTTGGGTACCAGTTGAGGGGGTACGGCCCCTTGGACCAAAGAGCCGTAGCGATATACGGGACCTTTCCTGGTCCCGTCCAGCCCCGACCTTTCACTTCCGGTTTGGGCGTTGCGCCCCCCTCGAACGTTGCGCCCCCCTCGAATTCCAAGTGCTCGCTGGAAGACCGAGGCTTAAGCTGCGAGTTAAAGTCGTCGCAGAAGCCCGCGCTAAACTCGGACGCATTGTCACCCTTGTCACCCAACGGCTTCCCTCCAGACACCCTCTTGGTGAACGACAGGGTGTTGTCGTCTACCTGGAACCCAACGTTGGTGTCCTGGGAGTGGTACGCGAGGTCTTCGTCCCTGGTACCGGCACCGATCACGCTGGCAACCCTGTGCAGGGCGCACTTTGGGAATGGGATCGTGAAGTCCACCTAAACTTCCACGTCAAAGGGAGACTTGCGTATCGTCTCCGCTACCCGGAGAGAGGTAGCGTAATCAAACGTCTCTCCGACGACGTGGAGTCGGCTGCATAGTGGGCGCCCGAGCCTGCTCGAGCGGTACATTACCCCTCCAAAATCGCGCATGCACTCCTGGCCCATGTTGTTTACTATTTGACTGTAGTGAGGTTCTTCACCCTAACCCTGCCCTCCAGCAACAGCTTGCACCAAACATCCCCTATCGTCTGCCACATTGTGTGGTCCAGAATGACGCTTACCCCGGCTAGACTAGGGAGAAGCTTGTGCATTTCAGACACGACTGGGAGCGATGACGTTAGGGTAAGGCGCTCCTTGAATCGAGTAGGAGGGGCATCACCCACTTGCACTGGGCGCGTTGATCTTCTGGTGACGTTGACCTCGAACAGGCGCGTATGGAGCCTGTCTACGGGTTGTACCGAGGCGCCCGTGTCTAGGTCGGTCAGCGAGGGCGGTATATCTAGCATTTCTAGGCTGCAGTTGTGCTCGCCGCCAACCTTGAGCTTGAGGAGGTGGGGGGGGGTGCTCATCTCATCCACGGGAGAAAACATGTCGGTGAGCTGAATTTCTAGGTCCTTGAGACCCAGGGGCAGCCTAAGGTTGGAGAGAATCCCCGATCTTGGAGTCTCAACCACCGTCATGGACGTCAACCCGGGCGGGAGGATCATTCTGTCAAGCACGGGCCCGGTGTACGAAACATTGGACTGGGGCAGCTCTATCAGCTCGGACAGAGCGTACGCAATATTGCTCCTGATTGTGATGTGCGTGGCGCTGATTAGGTGGAAGTTTTGCAACGTTAAAGCTGGCAAGGTGGAGTCCGTCAGCTCTATCTCGAGCTCGGTGTTGGTAGGGAGCTGCAAATTCGCACAGTCTACCACACCGTCAGTGTGATCTACATAGACAGTGTCCATTCCTACTATTAACAATAGTGCAACAATTTTTCCAAATGCAAGCACTTGAATTGACCTTCTCTAACGACAAGTCAGGGCTTATCATCCGTTACTGATGAAATCGAAGCAACCACGATAAGCAGGTCCGTGAAATCTTCCTGGCGTCTAGTCTTTGCACGATCCAGACGCTGCCTAGTGCGCAGCAGCCAGTCCGCTTCCATGACTATCTTGCTGACGTCGAATGCCCGCCTCTCTTTTTCCTGTGTTGGCATCTCGTCGACACGTTCCACGCTACGTGTTCCGTTCAACTCAACTTCGGTCGTATGTAAACGTGAATGTACGAGGAGGGTGTAAACGTCCAAAATACGCCACAAACAATTATTTCCCGCCGCACACGCCAAATACCACCCCAAAGGTTTACTTGTTGGTACGCGGACCTTTACCCGGGGATGGAATTCCAGTGTCCCCGTTTTCTGGGTCGCCAAATTTAGTTTTGCCAGAAAAGTTGCGCTCAGGCGGTTTCTTACGGTTTGAAAAATTCCAGCTGAGAAATTGAAATTTTCAATTCCCAGCCGAACAGAGCTTCTTACGGTTTGGAAAACCGATATTTTTGGGAAATAAATAATCAACTCGCGCCAAAAAAAAATTGGAAACGATCTGCGCAGTTGAAAATTTCAGAAATTTTCAAGTCGCGACCGATTTGAAAAAGCTAGTTGGAAATCCAAACCTAGGGGGGGGTGCACCACACAGACCCCCCACCACACCTGCTTTGGTCGCTGGAAGCACCCGACAGTGCACAACAGCGCATCACAAAGCAGCACAGCACAGCACAGCACAGTGCGTGACAGCCTAGCACAGCGCCTCACACGCGCAGACCCGGTGCTTTGTTGTCAGCGCGGTACGCCCGATATGGGGACCGGCGACGATCTGTTGAAAGCAACAGTGCTGTCAGTCGCGTTGGCGGCTTTGCACCGGATCCAAGAGGAGGATGGTCGCCGGCGCACAGCACGCTCGGTATCCTATTGAGATGCTGTGCCGTTCGCGCGCTTGATCACGGGGCACGCGTACCAGATGGCCGCGTTCTGGAGGATGCTCAGGTTTTTGACTGTCGCCTTGTCGCAACCGAGTATCGACCGCAGCAGCGCATCGGAGCAGTTGTTCGCGCCTTGCAGCAGCAGTGGTTCCACTAGCGGCATGATGTTGCGTGGTTTGACTAGCGGCACGATGTTGCGGGGTCTGGCGGGGGTGTAATTGTGAACCCCCCACCCCCCCCCTGTTTTTAGCGTTTCCAATCCCGTCGATCCGTTAGAAGGCTGCTCTATTTTTGAGTGAGATTGTCCAAGTTGGATCTGGGAATTGTTAATTTCAATTTTTCAACTGGAATTTTTCACGTCGTAAGAAACCGCCTCACAGTAAAAAAACACTAGTAGAGCGTTTGTATTATCAGTACTCCTTTGATTTTTGAATAGGAAGTATATTTTAGGTCAAATGGTACACGCGGTATGGCATGTACCACGAGGGCGGTCACGCGGCGTCGCATTCTCCCCGCTCTTTTGCCGCGCGTGCAACGCTCTCCTTGACTACGGGGGAGCCTAGAAGCAGCCATTCCGCCGTTTGATCGCAGTCCGTGTGTGTGAAGAGAACTGGACCAAGCGTCGGTGGATTCTTCATTGTTGCGGAAAGCTGAAGCAGGTTCGTTGGGTGGAATTTTGGGAGTTTGAAAATATACGTGCGTGAACAAGCGCACGCAAACAAAATTTAGCAGCCAGCATGCAATGCAGCACACGCGCACGAACGTGCCGTAGGGAACAATTCACGTCAGGGGTGCACGTGCTTCCTGTCTGAAGTCCTTTTTTGCCGTCTGCTTGGTCGTCGTGTGTTGTGGTGTTTGTGCCGTACGACGAACGCGTAAATGCCCGAAAGATTCTTCCCAGAACCTTCCCGCAAGATTTGGCGAAGCCCCCTCTCCTTGCCCATGAGTGCACATCTGTTTACTTTGTTACGGAGCCGAGTCATCCTTGCAGCGGCGAAATCAGTCGACGCTCGACAAGAGTCATCCTTGCAGCGGAGAAGAAGTCGACGCTCGGCAAGACACGGAGGTGTGTTGTAGAGTTCCTGAAGCGACGCGATGAAGTTCCTAGTTTTTTTACTCACTCGTTTCTGAAAGCAATGACGCAAGTTCGGCAAAAACTCACGCCAGTGCAGGGGGGCACGATTCATCAACTCTCCGGCAATGAGTTTGAATCGTAAAGAGGGGAAGGACGCAGACGGGGTGCAGCTTGGCACAGGGAGAGAAATGTGTGGGAGAGCAGGTCCGCTGCAGTGGGCTCGATTTTGTGTTTTGGCGGGGCTGATTGCCCCGCATGACGTGACGAGGTTGCCTTTTTATCACGCCCGCAGAAGGATCGCAGAAGGGTCGCTCTTTCCCATGGACGATGGTGTACCTCTTCTGCCGCCCGAATATGATATTTTTTTAGCTCGACGTGTTGATACCACGACCTTCGCTGGCTTTGGACGTATTTTCAAGAATGTTTCTACAAAACGTCAGCCCTAAGTCCGACCTGTCTATTTTCGTTCGGGTGGGTGTTTGTGTGGTTTATACGTACGGGGTACGGTATCTTACGTGCAATACGACAAGTGGGCCCCTCTCAAATTGCATATGTGGACCCGAGAGATTTAGAACTACCGTCGTACTGACGTCAGCCCTTTGGTCGTTGGCAGTACGTCAGTACGTTAGACACGACTGCTGCGGTGGAAAACTGTCTTGTTCCAGCAACAATCCGTGCCGCCAGTCCAAAAATGCGCGGAAAATTCCACACACACGCAACTCCAACCGATTATTCAAGTATGGACAAACCTCTACTCTCATACCCGAGCGCGGGCCGCGACCCATGAACTCTCCGGCAATGGCTAGAGCGGGGAAGGGCGCGGACGACACAGTTTGGCACGTAGAAGGGGTTGCACCAAACCAGGCCCACGGATGTGGCTAGTTGTGCCGTACGATGAGCGAGGTTGTCCAAATTGACAGGCCCACAGCGGGCTCGCAATTTCAATGTGTTGATACCACATCCGAAACCCCTCGCGTTCTTTGCCCATATTTTGCCATCTCTGATTAAGATGGGCCTCTTCCAGGTTGTGTGCATGGGCCTTCTGGCGGCCGTCGCTCAGACCCAAGTGCTTCAAAACTGCAGTGTTGACACCAGCCCTGTAATGGTTGCCAGCACGGAAGATGCGGCTGCTCTGGCGGCCTCAATTATTGGATGCTCAAACGGTGACATCGCCGTGGCGTGGGTTGGGGAAGTCGTTGTTGAAGAAACAATCTTTGTCATCGGTGGCACCTCGCTGAACATCACTGGGGCTGGACCCGGCGCGATTGCGGATGGGGGTGGCGAGACACAAGTGTTCATTGCAGACGGGGGATCGAGCTTGCGCCTCTCGGACATGACTTTGAGCAACGGCAGCGCGTCTGACGGCGGGGTTATCTTTACGAACCAACCAGTTAGTTCGCTCAGCGGAAACACAGCATTCATCTCCAACTACGCCGATGGTAGTAAAGGTGCAATCTACGCGTGTGATTCTTCGACTGTTTCCTGGGACGGCGACGGAATCGGGGTATTTTCCAAGTCCGCGAGGTTGTACGGAGGAGCTACATACGCGGAAAACACAAACGTGTCCTGGGTTGGCGAGGACACTCAGTTCAATTACAACTCGGCTACCACTCCGGAGGTACAATCTCCGCGGAGTTTTCTTCGAACGTGTTCTGGGTTGGCGATGGCACCCAGTTCAATAACAACACTGTGCGAGACGACGGAAGTGGCTATGCTGGAGATGCAATCTCTGCGTGTTGTTCGACCGTGTCCTGGGTAGGCAACGACGCCCTGTTCACACGCAACTCCGCAGACAACCGCGGAGGCGCAATCATGGCGGGCGATGGATCGACCGTGTCCTGACTTGGCAGTGGCACCCAGTTTACATCCAACTTCGCTACCAGAAGCAGTGGAGGTGCTATCGGCGCCATTGACTCGACGGTGTACTGGGTTGGGGAAGGAACTCTGTTCGGCAACAACTCCACGACCTCCGACGAACTCCACGGCGGAGGTGCAATCTCTGCGGAGGGTGTCGCAAACGTGTACTGGGTTGGCGACGACACCCAGTTCAGTGACAACGCCGCTTCTCTGTTCGGGGGTGCAATTGCCACGCTGGAAGACTCGACCCTTTCCTGGGATGGCGACGGGACGCAGTTCATCATCAACTACGGCGGTGTTGGTGGAGGTGCCATTTATCATGCAACGGGTTCGTCAGTGTCCTGGGTTGGAAGCACATCTTTCAGTGGCAACGTTGCGGAGTAGACCGGTGGTGCGCTGGAGTTTCAGGACTGTGGCCCTGATGAAGCTTCAACATCAATACATGACCCTTTCACCGGCATGACATTCACCAACAACAGCGCGGGAACCAGTGGAGGGGCGATATACTTCCAGAGCTGTGTTGCAGGCCTCAGCTTCACAAGTACTACATTTCAATCTAACTCTGCTGGAAATGGAGGAGCGGTCGCGGCGTACGATGCCGGATCTGATTGGATTGCTATGACGTTTTCGAGGTGCACTTTCTCGCACGACGTGGCCAGCGGTACCGGAGGGGCTGTGGGGGTATTGTTGGGGTACCAGGAGCTTGATTCCTGTACTTTTCAGGATAATTCAGCTGGTGAAGGGATACAACACAAACCAAAAGAGCGCACTGTATGCTACTTCTAGGCAGCGTCGGTGGATGAGTGTTTTGATTTTGAGTTTTTTTTTTGTTGCATCCTTCAATTCATTCCATCCATTCCGGTGGTGCGTGGGGTTATTGTGAGGACCGGGTGCATGTTTTCGGTGTTTCCTGCGGTTTGCTTTTTCTCATCGAATACTTCCAAATACTTCCACTCGCATTCCTGCGCATACATGGCGCCCATCCATCACGTCGCGCTGTCCAGATATTGGCGGAGCCATGAGTCTCGGCGGTACAACGGACATCCGCGACTATTCCTTCATTTCCCACTCCGCCTCAGGGCGTGGTCTCGCTATTGCTGTGGTAGCCTCTGCGACCATTAGCGGCTCTTCGTTCAGCAAGAACGAGCTGTACTGCGCGGCTGGCTTCTATCGGCACGACGCCGAGAAGGTAAACAGAAACTGCGAATGCACTCCAACAGGTGACGATTGCTACGCATGTCTAGAATACCATACATAATGAAGCCGGTGTTTTTCCCAATTGAAGCGTATCTCTTCTCACGCAGAGCAAAACCGCTTCCAGATTGAGATGGGTGGTACTTAAGCATCACCATTTGGCATGTACACGACCGTGTACTTTGAGGGAGGGCACCCGAAAGTAGTTGCTCTACTCATTACATTTCGCCGACAATGCTTCACTCGTACTCTCTCTGTACTTAACCACAGTGTTGCATGCTCTTGACCGTCTGATTTCCCGCAATATATGAATGTTTGATCGACGGATCGTCATTTTGTCGCGAATACCCTTATGGAGAAGTTTGAACGATAGTAGTCTAAACCTCTCCGAACGGAAAATGAAGTCGCTTCCAGATTGCGAATACACCCCCTGTTCATGTTGTCATGTTTGACGTGCTCTCTTCGATCAACAGCAAGAAAGCAATGCGCGATTTGAGAAGGTATGTCTTGAACGTGATTGGAACGAGTGCGACGGCTGTTTCATCGAACGGAGTGATGACACACCGGTATGCGAGGCGCCGTTGGAGCACACTTCGGCCGACACAGATGGAGTCACCTTCGAAACGCTCAAGGTCGACGGAGGCTTCTGGCGTGCAACACAATACGGATGCTTGTATCGGGGGGCTAACGGGCTCGGCAAGCTATTGTGCCTCAGGATACACGGGACCATGTGAGGGGGCACAAGAAGAAGTTATTATGCGCGTAATGTTCTTGTGTGTTTGGATAACTTTCAGAGGGCACACCCTCGCTACTGTAAGTTTCCTGCCCTCATGTTCCTTGTGTCGTTCGGTTGTGTTCGTGCCCGTACCTTTGACAGATTGCGCCGTGTGCGAAACCGACTACTCGCCATCGCTTGCTCATACCTGTACGCGGTGCTCGAGCTCGAGACGCCAGGGACTGGTGGCCGCCACTGCCATCGCCGCCCTTGTCGCGGTGTTTGCGGTGGCGACATTTTTTAAGTTTTTGTTGTCGACGGAGGTTGAGGAGGGGGGGAATATCGGGCGCTTTCGTCGCAGGGTACTTCGAGCCGTTCCCGTCCAGGCGTTGAAGATCGTCGTCGTCGTGTGGCAGATTTTGACTCAGGTATGAGCTCGTGGTGCTGGTCAGTGTTGAAGCACGTGACGCAAAAAACATGCAGTAGGGTACTTGACCACCCTGTCCCTGCCCAACCTTCCGATGCTCTTTCTCTCTCTCTGTGATATCCCGCGCAGTTCGCGGACGTGGCCAACGTCACCTACCCTAGTGTGTACCAAGACTTTCTGGGCGCCATCGACTTAGTCAACTTCGACCTTGGTTCAGTTCTTGTGGCCGGGTGCTTGTGGTCAGACATCGACGTCCACGGCAGGCTTCTTGTCAGTAACATTGGGCCGTTGATTGTTGTTGGGTTTTTGACGATGACGGACCGGGTCGCGGTGCGTAGGAACAGGAGTGCATCCGGTGCTAGTGCCGCATTAGAAAAGATCCGCCACAAACATCAGACGGCCCTCCTACTGGTGACGTTCCTGCTGTATTCCTCAGTATCGTCGATGGTGTTCTCAACGTTCGCTTGTGAGACCCTTGATGACGACATCGAGTACTTGCGGGCGGATGACCGTATCCATTACACGGATGCCAAACACAAGGCCTTTGAAGTGTACGCGGGGATCATGGTTTTTGTGTACCCGGTGGACATTCCCCTGCTGTATGCTGCCCTGTTGTTTCAACATCGTGACGTACTGACCCGTGTTGGTGCGGACAAGACATTAGCTCAGCCAATCGCCGGTCTGTGGGAGGCCTACAGCCCCGAGCGGTTCTACTACGAGTGCGGGCGCCGTATTTTGCTGACGGGTGGAGTCGTCTTCATCTTCCCGAACACTGCGTCCCAGATTGCGATTACCATGCTCATTGCGTTCTTTTTCTTCGCGGTGTTCGACGTGCTGTCGCCGTACACGTCTGCGTCCGACACGTGGCTTTCGCGCGGGGGTCACGTGATCGTTTTCCTGAGCATGTTCGATTTCCTGTTGCTGAAGGTGGATGTGTCCGGCGATAGGGACCAGAGTCAAGCTGCGTTTGCCGGCGTGTTGGTGGCGGGTCACGTGTTGATGATTCTTGCCATCGTTGTGGAGGTGGCTGCTCTCTGCTATGCGTCCAGGAGGAAGAGGGTTGCCGAGGGGGAGGAGGCATCCGAGAGGCCGCGCGTAGGATCGGACGATGTGCCTGCGTTGGAGAGCGCTCCCGCACCATGGAGGTCGTTTCTGCGACTACGGTCGGTGTCTGAAAAGACCGGATCGACTCGTAGCGTCTCTGGCACCGTGGTTACCACAGGCGGGCCGTAGAGGCGTGTGGTTTGGAGTCCTCATGTGATTTTTCCGCTTGTCCGTCTGGGTGCGGATAGAGCTTTGATGAGCTGGAGCTGGCAAAGGGGGAGGGCGTTGCCTCCGACGATTAGGTTTGGCAGGGTCTCGACTGTTTGGTGGGAAGGGGGGCATTGTTAAGGAGGACCCGATTCGCAGGGTCTCCGTCGATTGACTTTTACCTGAATCGGTACACCTTCGCACATGGCGTCAGCTGGATACTGGTTCGAATGTCCTTAGGTGCACACTTTTTCTCCTGACTTGGATATGTTCCCATGGACACAATGTGCGTCAGTCCTGAGATCACCACTTGGAGTCGATCCTACAAAGAACCCTGTGACACTTCCATCGAATTACCCATCCTGGCCACGAGAGGTTTCCAGTTGAGGGTAAATTCTGTGGGTGGAGAGTGTTGAGGGGGACCCAATTCGCAGGATATCCGTCGATTGACTTTTACCTGAATCGGTACACCTTCGCAGCATCTTGTCTTCCAAAAATGCAAACACTTGAATTATTAAACAATCATCGCCTGGAGCACACGACCTTTGTATAAGTTCTAGCACTTATCATCCCACGCGTACAATCGAATCCGCTACAATAAGCAGGTCGGCGAATCCTTCCTAACGTCTCGTCTTTGCAACATGCGGACGCTGTCTAGACTAGTGCGCAGCAGCCAATCTGCTTCTTCCATGATTAACTGACTGCCGTCGAATACGCGTCTCTCTTTTTCCTGTGTTGGCATCTTGTCGACACGTTCCACGCTGTACGTTCGGTTCAACTCAACTTCGGTCATCGTAAATGTACGAGGGTGTGTGGCGGATGTGGAGGGTGCTAGCGTCGATAGAACGTCCAAAACACACCAAAAACAATTGTCACGAGTTGCTAGCACGCAGGGTGAAGACAGCAGTACGTACGTACAACTCCCGTTCACGGCACGGTTTCTGGCGCGAGAAAGCGGATTATGGCTCCTGAAAGGTATCCGCTCATGCAACGATGCACACACACGTCTCGCTCACGCCGGAGAGCCTCGAAAAGATGATGTCCATCATCGTGCGCGAGGCCGGCCTGTTCGGACTGATGGTATCGGAGCCAAAGACGGAGATCATGTGCATGCTACCGAAAGGGCTGGGGGAACGCCCGTTCGCGGTCAGCGCCGCTGGCCAGACGTACAAGCAGACAGATCGGTTTGTGTACCTCGGACGTACCATCTGCGCGGATGGGAAGGTCGACCGGGAGATCACGAGCCGCATCTGCCGAGCATGGAAGTGCTACCGCCGGAACAGC
>CACKRE030005174.1:31206-48539 GCA_902602495.3 Ectocarpus sp. CCAP 1310/34
CTTTTATTTTATTTTGATCGGTCTCCTCGACGCTCTTTCTCGTTTGGTGCGGTAGCTGGTCTTTCTTTCTATCATTTTGTTTCTCTTCCGAGTGGTTTTTGTACCCTATTTTTTTCTGTTTCTTCGTGGGGTCGTGTATGCCGGGTTTTGAGACCACGGGCTCCCAATCTTTCTTTTTTAGAGCTAATGTGAGAAACAACAACAACAACAACTGACCTCTCTTTGTGCAATCGAACAACTGCTGTACCGAGTGCGATGAGTAGTGAAGATACTCGTACCAGCTGTAGTAGCCGATGTAGCGTCGGAGCAAAGGCCTCCTTGTGGATGTTATGGTCTTATTCTTTTAGTTCAATCTCTTCCCTCGGTAAGCGGCCATGGACTTCGGAAATCTCCTCGGTGCTTTACTTGCCACTTCTCCCGATGGCAAGTTACCCCGAGGAATCATATCTTCCTATACTTTGTATGTGCACAAATGGTTGGTTATATATTCCGACAGGTGTCCTCTTCATCACCCCCCTCGCTATGCGCCACAAGTCCATCTGTGCTAATGATGCGCTTTTGGCGTTCAGAGACATGAATGAGTGGCTCATGGAGACGCATGTATCGGAAATAACATAAGTATATCCATTGTACAACACCATCGACTACAAGATCTGATTATCGTACAGCGCGTGTTGAGAAAGACGGGGAGTCTTCATTCAGACGGTCGATGAATGTGGTCCATACTAAACAACATATTCGCCTGATTGAGAGCGTAGCATCTGATTGAGAGCGAGATTGCGCGATACGCTGTAGCCGGACTACCACTGAGAGGTGGAGCTTGCTGTGTAGCTTGAATTGAAGGGCTAGCCCGTAGCTTCAAGCCGCTACCCTGGTCATCCTGTGGGAGTCTCTCGTTGTGGAGCTACAGCGGGGAGCAGAAGCTACAGCAGAGCCCACCGCCCGACGCGATACCGCCCTGAAACAGTTTGAGCAGAAATAGCCAATCTGGGCAAATCTAGCAACTTGTCTAGCTCCTCGCTGCAGCATCCGATGACGATGACACGCATATGCTCGCGAAGCTGCTGATGAGACCTTCAATTTGCACCGCTTCTTGGAATAGCCCGTCCCCTACTTGCCAAGAAATGGCAAGAGGCGTCTGGACCCGAAATTTCAATTTTTTTGGCTCTCGCTCTCAATCAGATACTTCGCTCTCAATCAGGCGAATATGTTGTTACTAGTATATATAGTCTAGAAAATGATGGGTACTGGGCTATCATGATGACAGCTAGGGTACTAGAAAAATTTCCCATGGTCATGATCGCGTGACATGCCATGTGTGGGGTTGATGTGGGGTAGACTTGTAATGAGGTGAACCTCTGGCAAGTCTGCCTACGCATCATAAATAATATCTTGGGATAACGGTGGCTAAAAAGAATTATCCTTCTCGCCAGTGTTTCCCCAAACACTGATAGAATAGGTTGTTTCCAATGGACACAACCTACCACCACCGTGGCTACCGGTCCTGTGTTAGTGATGGACGGACACAGAATAATAGTAGTAGAAAAATAAAAGTATTAAAGTAGAAATGCTAGCTGCTAGAAATGATCGAAGTGCATGAATCATTCAATTTTCGGGCCCTAGTTCGTTTTCGTTTGCTAGTACGACGGGGCAATGTAATATCACCTATAATAGGGTCGTGGCCGAACGCGACTGGGGTAAATGACAGTTCCCTTGGACACTTCTCCGTCGTTGTGTTAGTTTTGCTGAGTGGCTCAGAGTCACTTTGCACAACCAATTTTCGAGGTGAAGCTTCTTTAGGATTGATTGCCTGTCTCCGTTTTCGTTTCCTGGTTTCACTGAGTGATTTCGGATCTCCCTGTTTAACTGGGGCACGAGACGCAGATTGATCAGGCGGCGCGATGTCCAAACCACAACGGATTCGGTAGGCAGCTATCATTTCTTGACATTGTGGGATTTCGTCTGCTCTGTACACAAGATCCGACTCAGGGCCGTATCCACGAAGACGCACACGATACTTGTAGTTGGACGGGGTTTTCGGCCCCCTACCACTTTTATGGCTTACCACTTTGTCAACGATGTAAGACTCAGTTTTGGGTTGAGCTTCATCGGGATGGTCTAGCTCGGGCAACGGAACCTGGCGTCCAAAGAAATACTCAGAAAGTTTATCAAAGCCTGGCGCACGTGGCGTTTTCCTCGCATAATACCGTTTACTACGGGCTAAATGGACCAAAACTTCACGAGTTTCATTCTGGCGTCTCACTCTATATACCAATACAAAGGAATGTGCCGACGAAACTGATCCGGGTCGGATTCCGGTTCCCAGGACGGAGTGGTGAGGCCAATCCAGTGAGTCTGGTTCAACACCGCGACGATGCCGTTACGGTGTCTGACCAATTGATGCCCCGAAATGTAGTCCACTTCCAGACGACCAACCGGCGCAGACACATCATCCACAGCAGTGACATGGAACGGCGGGCATTTGGCTCCAAAAGAGTGCAAAACATATCGCGAAAGATCAGCAGGCAGAGAATGCGGCAAATCGTTTGTGTCATACGGATTGCGGCAGAATTTGCATCGAAAGACAGACACACGGGCACGAGCTTCCGGACCAGAAAAATCCGAAGGAAGAGCCAGATAAAGTAGTTTGTTTCCCAGAGGCCGACCATCTGGAGTATCTTCAGCAGAGGCGGGACCTACAGCAAGAGCTTTGCAGGGTCCTGTCCAAGGAAGCGAAAACATAACCTTGAGCACGTGTTGATCCGTGTCCTTCTTGCCCCCTCGCCGAATGGTGGCAGCTGTGTTGTACACCCAAACCCATCCTCCAGCGGTAAACGTAGGGAGCTTGTTGATAGCATCAAGAAGAGAGGAGTTGCGACGCTCGACACGCGAAACCTAAAGCGCGTTGTACTCACGAACGAGATCGTACGCCTGACGTTGACGGTCCACGGCCAAATTGCATTACTTCAATTGGTCGCGATGTAAACTCTGATGACCACCGACTGTAGGGCGATCAAACACCGAAAGCGGTAAGCGCGGAATTCGTCCCATGTCGATCTCGTTCGGCGCTAGCCCGGTGGCTTGATTGACAGAGTTGTTGTAGGCGAACTCGACGTGTGGCAAATGAACATCCCAATCCGTTTGCTTCTCGTTGACAACCACAGCAAGCATCTGGGCGACGGTGTGATTAGCACGTTCCGTACCTCCATTGGTTTGCGGGTGGTATGCGCTCGTGGTGACTTTCTTGCTCTTCATGGCGTCGTAGATAGCCAAGAGGCGTTTCGAGAAAAACTGCATTCCATTGTCCGACAACATCCCCACTTTGTCATGTACCGGTTCACAAACACACTAGCCGACCCTTTGGCCGTGAATTCGGCCGCAGTGACCGCAAACATATCCGCACGGCGGCTAAAGCGATCCGTGAACAGTAAGATGGAGGTGTTGCCCTTGACAGTCACCGGCACAGGTCCGAAAAAATCGACTCCCACCAAAATGCCGGGACCCTGTGGCAGAGGCATGGCAATTTCAGGCCATCGAGTGGTCGGACGTGAAATTTTGCGAGTCTGGCACACCGAACACGACCGAAACCACCAGCGAACCGAGCGATCCATGCCGGACCACCGATAAAAGCGCTCCAGCAGCCGTATAGTGCGGTGCACTACCAAATGAAACGAAGCAGTCGTGTGACAAGCACGGAGAACCCATGGGCGCATCAACATCGGCACGTAGATGCGGGGTTCCCCAGTATCCGGCAATCGAGTGGTCCTACTTCCAGCACACCCAACCGGCCGAGGCGCCGATTTTTGAACTAGAAGCGTGATGTTGGCGTCGGTTGTATGCAACCGCGTTTTTGAAGCCGATGCCAACACACCCGGTAGCTTAGGGGAGCGAAGGGGGGCAGGTACATTCAACACGCCCGACGGAGGTGGGGAGGGAGAACCTCGGGAGAGAAAATGCATGGCGACAATGCACTCACTCTCTCGCTGTTGTTCCCGAACCCAATCCACAGTGTTAAAACTCTGGACACAATCCTGTAAATAGGAAGAATCGTCGGCGATTGGATCAAAAGAATATCCTGACGAACCAGCCGAAGAAGATGCAGAAAAATGCGCGGTCCCAGGTGACGATCTAGGAGAAGGCGAATCCGGGGAAGAAGAGGTCGAAAACGACGATGAAATCACCGGCGGTACCGAAGCATGACGAAGGCGCCGATGTAGGCGTCGCGGGAGTCCCAGACCAGCGGGTAGTAGTCCCAGCTGTCTTGGTCGTCTGACGAGACCTGCTATGGCGACGAGCAGGCGACAAAGCACGAGGGCCTACAGTAGCCCTTGGCTGTTGCCTAAAGTATGTGGGGCCAGCGACAGGAGAACCTGACGCAGCTGAACTCTTGGCCCTAGTCCTCGAAGAAACAAGGGGTCTTTGTTCCGGCAACGAAGACAAAACGTGGACATGCCGGCGTGGACAATGCGACTTGATAGGTACGAAAGGAGACGCAGAAACAGGCACAGCATCTCCAGAAGCGGGCAAAACCGCGAAAACTCCCGGAGAACTCCTGCAATCGTTTCCAGAAGGAGGCGAAAATGCAAGCTCGTCCATGCGTGGTCCATGTCTTCGAAAATCTCCAAAGTCCGAATCTTCCAACGCAGAGGGTGGAAAAACGCTATCGGAACAAGGAGGGCGGAGCCCACCCAAACCGACCTCCGGTGTAGAAGACGAATGATAGGTGAACCCGCAAGCCCAGAAAAGAAAAACACCCGCTTGGTCAATACCGTCGATGCTGTCAGGACCGGTCTTGTCCTCCTCTCTCGCTGGCAACGGCAGTCGCGAAATGANAAACCGACCTCCGGTGTAGAAGACGAATGATAGGTGAACCCGCAAGCCCAGAAAAGAAAAACACCCGCTTGGTCAATACCGTCGATGCTGTCAGGACCGGTCTTGTCCTCCTCTCTCGCTGGCAACGGCAGTCGCGAAATGAAATCCGCATTGCCATTCGCCGAACCTTTCCTGTACTCCAAAGTGTATGTGAAGTTGGACAAAAACTCCAACCAACGTTGCACACGAGCATTGTGTTCGTCAACCTTGCCAATGCTTTTCAAAGCCTTGTGATCGGAATGAATGACAATCTTGGTCGACCAAAGGTATCCGCGAAGCCGTTTAGTAGCCCAGACAATGCTACTAGCCTCCAAATCCAAAACGGTCCAATTGCGTTCGGCAGGGACAGTAGCGCGGCTAATGTACACAATAGGCCGCACAGTGCCATCCAACTGCTGTTCTTGCTCTAGAGTAGCGCCAAACCCGTCTATACAGGCATCTGAGCACAAACGGAGAGGGCGACTGTTGTCTTCAACCGCATCCCAATCAGGGAAAACCAAAATCGAGGGGAGGAAAACGTCGTGGAGAAGGGATTTAACCGTCGTGACCATGCTCGAGGTGTACTTACACTGAACGCCTTGTTTAAGAAGGGCGTTGAGCGGTCCTACCTTGGTGGCAAGATTCTTCAGAAATTCCGTTGCTTGAACCACCTAGGAGACTCCGAAGTTGCTTGACATTCGCCGGCGGTGGCATCTTCGTGAGCGCCCGGACCTTGTCACCATCCGGACTAACGCCGGCTTGGGAGATGGTGTGGCCCAGGAAATTGGCGTGACTAACTCCGACACGGCCTTCCCTGGAGACAGCTTGAGGTTTGTACTGTCGTAGGCTTTTGAAAAACTCAATCATGTTACGCACATGCTCCAAAGGTTCCTCGTCAAAGCAAGTAACATCGTCCAAATACGCCACGACGCGGTCCAGACCTTGCACCACACGCTTGATGACCTTCACGAACCACGAAGGGCTCCTGTTAGCTCCTTGCGTCATTCGCAGCCACTCAAAGCGCTGTGTAGGCGTGCAAAAGGCTGTGAGAGGCACGGTCTCCTCGTCGCACACAATCTGGTGAAAGGCAGAGTTAAGATCAAAGGTGGAAAATACCCCCCTGTGTACAAAGAGTTCACAATGCCGTCCACGCGCAGAAGAGGCTGTCCGTCTAAATCCACCAGTGCATTAAGGCGCTTGTAGTTGACGGTGATGCGAACCGAGCCATCCTTCTTGGGGATGACCACTAAAGGAGAGGCCCAAGGAGAGGTGGGATGCTGAATAAGCCCAGCCGCCAAATATTGATCCAAAACTTCGTCCACTTTCTTCTGCATCAATGGGTTGATGCGGTAGGGACGTGAAGCGACAGGCTTCGTCCCAGGAGGAACAGAAAGGCTGACGAGCAAAACATCACAAGCACCAAAGTCCGTCTTCGACGTCGAAAACACATCAGAATAATCGCACAATGCATCTGCTAAACGATCAATAGCCTCTGGTGACCATCCAGGGTCATGGAGATCAAAAGCCATGGCATGCATGTGCGGCGGCAAACTATATCACAAACGCGAGCAGCTGGAGCGTTGCGCGTTTGACAGACGATCCATCTGTTCTTGTGGGGGCGGTTTCGGCGGAGGGGGTTCTGGCGCGGGGTTCGACGGTTGTCGTGCCTCTGGCTTGGGATCAACGGTGTTGACCCGAGAGGCTGTCGTCGATGTCAACGGAGCCGACCAATTCGAAGACGGCGAAGTCGACGAAGGTGACGAAGTTGAGGACGCGAAAGACTTGGTCAACGTTTTCACAGGCACACGCAACAAAGGCGCAGCAGCAACTCCAAGAAGGGCACCTGGCTCCAATTCAGCACAACCTGCGAGGGGGGTGCGCTGAAGTCCATTGGACGCGTCCGGAGACGAAAGAGCACCACCTTCGAGTCGAAAGGACACCAAATACTCACCAATCAAAGCAGGCAAACCCGAAGAACGGACGAGGTTGACCTCGATGAGAGCAGGTTTCGGTCCCAAAGAAACACCCGAAGTGCCGGCATACTTGAGGTGAAACAGAAGACTCCGGCGCCTCGTCATGTGTACAAACTGGGCCAGCCAAGAAACGTACAAAATGGTTGAAAGCGATTTTCACCACGGTTTTTACGAATTCGAACCTGAAATTTTGACATGTGGTCGGCACTAGTATAGCGAAGACCTTGACTAGCCGCACCTTTATTTACTTTTAATTTTTCACGAGGTATCCCTATTCAAGGACACATGGAAATCCTATTGTTGTGCGTAGGGGAACTAAAAAATATATAAACAAAAGGTGCGTCTGGTCAAGGTCTTCGTGATACAACAGCCGACCACACCTCAAAACTTCAGATTCCAATTCGTTTAAACCGTGATGCAATTGCGATAACCTCACATTTCCTTGGCTATCTTGTGTGTTGTGTCGGATCCTGTACGAGACCATAATTTGAGCCTTGCAACAATCATCATTTTTCTCGCGCTGCTCCCAGGTGAGTGCACACCAAATTTCAGCTTATTCGGTGTAACTTTTTTACGCTGATTTCAGTACCGGAAGTATCCCCCCCGGCGCCGCCAACTGATGGTTTAGTACCTTAATCAACTCAGATTCGAAAAATTCTGGCACCTGGCTGTCGAAAAGNATTGCGATAACCTCACATTTCCTTGGCTATCTTGTGTGTTGTGTCGGATCCTGTACGAGACCATAATTTGAGCCTTGCAACAATCATCATTTTTCTCGCGCTGCTCCCAGGTGAGTGCACACCAAATTTCAGCTTATTCGGTGTAACTTTTTTACGCTGATTTCAGTACCGGAAGTATCCCCCCCGGCGCCGCCAACTGATGGTTTAGTACCTTAATCAACTCAGATTCGAAAAATTCTGGCACCTGGCTGTCGAAAAGACACCAAATACTCACCAATCAAAGCAGGCAAACCTGAAGAACGGACGAGGTTGACCTCGATGAGAGCAGGTTTCGGTCCCAAAGTAATACCCGAAGTGCCGGCACATTTGAGGTGAAACGGAAGACTCCGGCGCCTCGTCATGTGTAGCGTAAACACAAGCCCCCGACGAAAAACGCGTAAAAAGCGTGAGCTCACCCATTACACGACCGTCCGGTTCAGGGCGAGGGAGAGTTGAAAATGTCCTAGAATTGAAACGTATCCAACTGTCACGTCTCAAAAGCACAGCATGTCCCATGACCTTGTCTGGAACAATGCAAGCCCAAACTGCCAAAGAAGCTGTAGCGCGATCTTCATTCAGTCAGGAAGTTGACAGTGAGGCGAACAGATTTGGCGGTTTCGAGAGCAGGCCCATCGCCAAACCCACCCCAGCGGCGAGAAGGCGACACACGAATACTCCCAGGTGTCAAAACACCAGCGGCAATCATAGCAGTTACCACAGAGTCGGTCACGAACGACGCAGGAGAGGCAGAATCCAATAAAGGCACCCGCGGAAGTTGTGAAGTAGCAGTTGGCCCACCATGTAACAAAACTCGGGTACAAAACCGGCCCGCACTTAAGAAGCTCTTATTTGGAGCGAGGCTCGCTTCTTGTTGGCTGCCCCAAGCCGAGCACAAGTTCTTATTTCGTCGTCCAGTTGTCTCCAGAAACGGTGTTCTTGTTCATATTTCATCATCGATTGCTCAATTGGTGCACTACTCAACTGCACTCGACGCAGAGTTTCATACCCGCAAACACCCCCCCATGGGGCAACTGTCAACCGTCTTGGTCCACAAGAGTGATGTTGGGGGTGCGTACCCTTCCCGCCCTACTGACGCTCTCAAGCAAAACCCATGAGCCTACCGCCGCGTCCGGACCTCCGCTGTACTTGTCTAAGGGCAGCTTCATATTGCGCGTACTGTGGTCTACTTCCAGCTGCACACAGTAGTCGTACAGGTGGCGCTGCGGAGATTGCTGAATGATCAACCCACCGAACCACCCCATGCCCAGCCGAACAAACACTCCACGTTGCAAAAGAAATCTGTCAAGAGCAGCGGGGGTAGGTTCTTGAAGGCGAAAGCCCGCCGGGATCTCCATTCCCTGCGTCTCGTCCTCCGGGTCGTCTGGGTCCATGCTGTCGTCCTCGTCCAAAAGAGCTAGCTCGTCGGTCTGGGATTGAGACATGTCTGCGACGAAGGGTACCGTGAAACACGAGAAGGAACGTACGGGTGTCATCGCCGTTACTCAACTGAAGTGAACACACCATTTGTTCGTAGACGTGACGCGGAAACAGAATATCAGCAATATCCCAAACAGCACAAGAAAAGATGAACAAAAAGGACAATGAATTAACTGTAGTCTATGTAGTGCCAATCAAACTTACTGTCGTCGTCTTCATCGCTGTATCCAGCGCCCTCCATGCCCTCCCCGCTGTTGGCACCGTTGCGCTCATCCCCGACGACCGGCTCGCGCCTTCCGGCGCCCTCCTCCTCCCGCCCCTCGGGCCCATCGCTGCCGTCCTCCGAACCTCCTTCGTTCTCGCTGGAGTCTTCATCGTTTGCGAAGGTGTACGGCTGGTCCAAACCCTCCAAGGTGATTCGATCATCGCCTGAGCCGTCCACGGTCATCGCCATCCCGCACTTTTCGAAAAGGCGGTGTCGGTACCCCTGATTGCTGTTGAGTTTTGCCATGGCCGCTCCCGTCCATTGAGTGATCAGTACGCGCCGGTCAGATGCTGTCAGCGACGCGGTTTCCCACCTCTCGATGTTGTCCGACTGATCGAGCCACTTGTCCATCTCGTTACCAACTTCCACCTTGAGAAATCGTCCGGCTCCTGCATCAACTGGCTGCACCTCGTCCGTGCACTCCGCAGGGCCAAGCCAGGCGATAGTGTTGCACTGCTTCGCAAGATACCCCTTGAACTCGTCCGTGGTCTGCGCGTGCAAGTTGTCCATTATCAGAATGGACCTCGCCTTGGGGAGCTCACCCCGCCCGCGGATCAGGCCTTCGCGGTACGACCTCTTGGCCCACTCCATGCAGAACTTTTGGTCCGCCCACGCATTCTCCTGGAAAAACACGTCCACGTCCTTGTGGTACGCGGCTTTCTCCACCGGCGAAATCCGCTTCCCCTGGCCTCGGAAAATCACCGAAATCCGCATAGTCTTCTCACCCGGACCAAAGATGACTTGCATGGTGCACTGCCTTTTCTCTAGGCCAGCAAAGGGCTGCGAGATGGCTACACGCAACGCGCCTGTCTTCTCCCACGTGCTGATCAGCCCGTTCACGAATGGCAAAGGCACTTGATCCACATTCCAACGCTCCCAGAGCTGGAACTGACCGTACTTGGGATCTCTGGACTCTCCCTCCGCGACCGTCGACATCGCCGACACGTCCGATGCCTCGGGTGCCCTGTACCGTACCGGCTCTTGCAGGAGCTTGCGAAACCGCCGGTGGAAGCGCTGGATCTTTGGTAGGCGCTCTTCAACAGACTTGTTCTTGAGGTTGCTCCTGCGCCGTTTGGACAGCTTATGCCTCTTTGCCCATTTTCGTGCCCACCTGAAGGACGCGCTGAACGCCGCCGCCCGTTGGTCCTCAGGGTGATTCTCTTGCACGAGCTTCCGGAACGTGACCGTCAGCCACAGGGTCGACACCTTCAGCTTCCTCCTCCGCCGCGCCAAGAACATATTGTACAGCTTCTTCTCTTCCTCAGGAAACCACCGCTTTGGCTGCTGTTTGGCAAGGAGGGTCTTCTTCACGTCATCTGCTGCCGATTGGACTATATTGGCCTCGTCCTGAGCCCACTTCACGATCAGGCTGTAGTTAACCTTGAGACGGTCCTCTAAGTACTGGAGAGGCGTGAGCTGCTCCTCCTTGAAGAGGTCTGCGGCGTCTTCCTGGAGGAGGCGCAGCTGGGTCACAACATGGGCTTTGAACCTGAAATCGTATCGCTTGCGCTTCACAGCTCCACGAGTCTCCTTGACTTTGCGGTCCGTAAAGCCGTCGCTTTCCAAGTCGAGATCGCGGAAGCGCTTCCGTTGGAGGACGAACGAAGCCGCCCCCGTCGCACCATCGACCTTCACGTGCCAACAACGTCCAGGCCCGGCTTCTCCCCACGGCTGAACATACCCTTTGGGAGTCTTCCCTAGCATCCGCTGCAGCCGCAAGCCGTTGGACATGTTTGCATTGCTGTGCTGTGTTTTCACGTGGATCCCAAGTCCTTGCTCGTTCACGAAGGTCATGGGACAGTGAGGGCACGGTATGCGCCGCTCCGGGGCCGGAGGTGGGAAGTTGATACCGGACACATGCTCTGTGACACCACCGCGAGTCCGCTCAATCTGCACGGCGCGGTAGGAGAAGGGCGGAATTGAGGTGCAGGTGATTCAACGAGCTGTGGACCTGAAATTGCGTGGATGTCGATGGCAAAATATATCTATCTATGCAGATGGGGCAAGGGATGATTACATGACCGTCTCTCGTGTGTTTGTATCACGGTGCAGCAAAAAAAAATTACAAAATACGGTTGGGACGGCGCTCGTGTACGCGTTCTTTTTCGCCATTGTGTCTACTGTACCGTCCTTGCCTTCCTCAAGAACTTGAGGCAAACGGAGAATGTTTGAAAAAGTTGTACACATACATGTACGCCATGCTGAAAGTCAGTCGTTTACACCAACCTGTGACAGAGTAGTTTTTCTCTCGTCTTTTTCATTTCATCACAACCGCTTTTTTTTTCAAACAGCAGCAGCAGTAGCACTCCTGCTGAATTTACACTACATACAGCTGCTGGACCGCCGTACGACTGCTGTATATATGTACATCATCACAGCAACAGAGTTCGTCAGATGACTGAACTCACCGGTTTTCCGCTGCCACGAGCGAACGCGTTGATGATGTTGCCACCTAGAACACCTTGGGCAGCTCGATCCCTGGCTTGCTTCCCCCGATCTGCGACCTTTCTCTTCCCGGCAGCCGCAGCAGTAGCAGGCGGTGGGTGCGAAGACGGTGCACCTCGCGCGCCGCCCGCATCTTGTGGCGTTAAAAACGACGGACGGGTGCTGCTGGTAATACCCTGGGCCTCTCCATCAATCTGCGTGATCCACTCTTCTTCGTTGAAGACACCCGTCTGCTTCAGCCCCCATGCGTTCTCGATTGCGTCCCATCGCTCCTTCGCAACGGAGTTGCCCGCCTTCACATGTGCCTTTATCGTCTCGAAGTGACGGTCAAGAATCAGTCCTCGTTGTTTCAACTCCGAGAGTTTGCCAAGGTCCTTCAACAACCCATGGGATAAGGGGTTGGACAGGGACATGATCCCCCTGCACAGCAGGCAACTCGTGGCACGCTGCACCACGTTGCGTGGTAAATTAGAAAAAAAAAACTCGCTGGCACAGGGGCACGACGTGTATGTACAGCAGACCCCCACCTCGAAAAAAAATCTAAAAAGGGATAGTCTAGGTAGGTACCAACCACCAAACCTGGGAACGCCTCCCCCCCTCCCTCCTCCTCGATCTGTGTATGTTCTTATCTATAGCACCAGTCGTACACCTCACTGGAGGTTCTTATTCTTAACAGCAGGTCCGATCTGAGCACGTGTTCTTACGGGCAAATTCTTAAAAATTGGATTTTTCTAGGCTCAAATTCTTAACGTCCATATTCTTAAGTGCGGGCCGGTTCTGTAGTGTAAGAATCGGAATCAATTAAAGAGTTCCACCTACCAGATCAGGCCCATGCTCCAAAAGAGGAGGTTTATCATGGCAAACAAAAGTGGGTGCAACGAGATGCACTCCAGGAGCATGGATCCCTAGTGGCGTCTAAACGCACGTCAGCCGAACCAGTATCTTGGTCATCGTGGGCCGGCGGCCTTCCCGCTGAGACTACTTCGTGAAGAATACGACGCCTTGGCGGTGAAGGGAGCTGGGAAGAAGAGGGTCACAAAATGTGGCGTTCTGCAGCAGCGGAGGTGGTGGTGCTACTGTAGCTCATAGACTATGTAGTCTACCACAGAGGTTACACTGCTGTCACCGCGGTGCTGCTGTAGCTCGTAGACTAGACTTTGTATAGTCTATCACAGAGGTTACACTGCTGTCACCGCGGTGCTGCTGTAGCTCGTAGACTAGACTTTGTATAGTCTATCACAGAGGTTACACTGCTGTCACCGCGGTGCTGCTGTAGCTCGTAGACTAGACTTTGTATAGTCTATCACAGAGGTTACACTGCTGTCACCGCGGTGCTGCTGTAGCTCGTAGACTAGACTTTGTATAGTCTATCACAGAGGTTACACTGCTGTGGGACCGGTAGGCCCGAGCGAGCTTCGGAAAGAGAAATGTAGATAGATGTTCTTATCAACTGACTCCCTGGTCAGGCCATGATGGGTGCTAGATGAGAGTGAGCACAAGGGGCGAAGGCGCGCTTGTGTCTCAGCTCAACAACAAAACAAAACACAAGCAGCAAACACAGCAGGTTCCTCCGAGGGTCTCCGGGGTATGGGCCCGAGTACCGGAATTTCGGGGTTCGGAACAATAAACAACTAGTGGAAAGCTTTGGCCGCCTTGGAGAGGAGGGTTACGAGTTCATCGATGAACTTGCGACACATGCCGTGGGAGGAAGGGACGGAGGAACGATGGCTCTGAAAGGAGTCTTCAAGGAACGACTTCTTCAGATCGTTTCGGTGGCTACACAGGTGGCCATATCTCGGCGAGTGCAGAGGTACAAGCTCGCATTGCGCGGGCGTCAAGACGCCGAAAACAGGCGAACAAGATCGACCTCGGACCAGTCAACGCCAATGATATGGGGATGGAGTGTAGACGCATCGTAGAACGCGTTTTCGTTTGAAGTTGGCGTCTTGTTTGAGANGTCTCCGGAGTAATGGCCCGAGTACCGGAATTTCGGGGTTCGGAACAATAAAACAACTACAGTCTCGCCTGCCAAATTATCTCCGCTACAACTCTGTGCTCATGTTCTCATCTCTTCTTTCTGTATTATGTCAACGGAAGGCTGGTTGCCGCAGTCGCACCAATAGTAAACTGTGTCTGACTACGTTGTAACAGTTTTCCTCGACACGACCCCTCGATTAGGCAAGTAGTAGCCGATGTTCCAAAAAGAAAAAGAAAAGCTTCACTTCGCTGCCAATTTTTGCGATCCCTCAATTCCCAATCCATATCAAAAAATACGACCTAATGAAGAGTCAGTGAAGCACGAGAGCCTGAACTGCCCCTTTTTGTACACGATCGGCAGGTCCGGCGGTCCGCGTAGGTACCGTAGTAGGTGCCTGGCCGCAGCCATGTGGACCTGTGCTGGGTTTGCGCATGCCCGTGTCAGTTGGTGCACTGCTTAAGACAGATCTTAGTGTTCGTGGTAGCGGCCTTATGTATCGCCTGAGCTGCGGTAGAACATCTGATTGGATATTTTTAATTGCAGAACTGTCGATCGTAGGTTGTCATGCCGAGTGTTCTGCGAATACTCTTTGTGGTAGTTCGGTAGATTGTACACACGTAAGGATCGTACAACGGACCGTAGGTGTAAGTCGGTACGTTGGTATGTGGTACGTTGGACACTTGTCCAGTAGGAACGTTCTAGCATTGTCGCTAGAGGTCGGGCTTACGGGTNGAGTAGTTGGTCGTGTGGCTGCTCGGTTGATAGTTCTGCTCCATACCCGTGGGTGCTGACCGGGTTTGCCTGTTCCATTCCGTATCGCTTTACGATATTTCTCGCGTAGGGTCCTTGCGATGTCCTGGTGGTGTCGTAGTCCGCGAGTTGTTATTGCTGTAATCTCTCCCAACAGCAAAGTAGTCGTCGGAATCCGTGCCCGCGTTGTTTTGGCGAAGTTCTGCTCGGTTGATGTTGTCTTGCTGCATGTTGCGCATCTCGTGCAGCAGGAGCTCTGATTGTGTTCCGTAGTCCACTTTGTTGTCTTCGTCGCCCGTAGAGGTACGGCGTCCGAGCAATGACGTGAAGTTCATCACGTCCTGTTCATATCCGAGACGGTCGTCCCACCGGTGAGGGGGGATGGTGTTGGGTGGAGTCTCGATGAAAGTCACGTTCCGGCTCTCGTAGACCTTGTCTTTGCCCTCCACGTAGATCCGGTACGTCTTGCTGTCAGGTCCGTAACCGCAGAGCTTGCCTTCAAAGGCCCGGTCGTCTAGCTTCTTCTTGTATCGCTCGTGATGAACGAACGCGCGGGCGCCGATGGCACGAAGTCGAGAAAGGTCCGGGGTTGTGTTGTACATCTTGGAATACGGCGTGGCTCCCCCTAGCGCCGCGTGTGGGGTCCTGTTGGTCAGGTATGCTGCAGTCATCATGAGCTCCCCCCACATGTGTTTTGGGAAGTCTCCATCGCGCAGTAGAGCTCGAGTCACAGCCGCAAGTGTCTGGCCATCCCTTTCTGACACTCCGATTTCTTGGGGCGTGTTGGTCGCGGCGAATTCCAGCTTGATCGCAGACTCCCTACAGTAGTTGCGCATTTCTTCCCCAGTGTTCTCTCCCCCTTTGTCACAGCGTAGAATCTCAATGCGGTAGCCTTCAGATGCTACTTGCATATTGTAGGCGTGCAGAGCTTGCGTGGTTTCGGTCCTGTCGCGCAGTAGGTACACTTCCCGCATTCTGGTGAAGACGTCGGTCGCTTTGGCGACATAGGAGTAGGTGCGTCCGTTGTACTTCGCAGGCGGGTCGATTGGTCCCATGTTGTCGAACTGGACGAGTTGGCCTGGTTTGGTCAGGACACGGCTGGTCTTCTTCGGGACGGGAGGCTTCTTGTGCTTCGTGATGTGGCAGTTGTCGCACGGGGATACCGGTCCGTCATATTTCACACCTGTAGCGGGGTTGCGCCGCAAAATTCCATAGCACTTGGATTGATGTGGCCGAGGCGCCGGTGCCAGAGGTCGGCGCTCACGCTCATCGCCACTGAGCATGTCGCGTGCGGAGTGTGATCGATCTGTACCGCTTCTGGTTTTCCGAACTTCGGCTTGCGCCCTGGTTCTTGGTTGTTCGGGCGTGTCTTGCTTGGACGCTGGATCGCCCTTGAATGTGATGGCGAGGGTGCACATGCCTTGGTCTTGAGTCTCTTGTTTCAGAGGAACGACGACTTCTCCGCCGATGGTGAGGTGTGGGGTCTTGTCTTCCAGGACACATCGGAGGCCCTTCTTGAGAAGGGCCGTTGGTGCGAAGATGTTCCGGCCTAGTCCTGGCACGATGAGACCTTGTAGCTTGACGGGTAGTTGCTGTTCTTTGTCGTCTTTGATGGTGCAGTGTAGGATCCCAGTGGTAGTGCCTCGTAGTTGGCTTTCTCCTGCAACGTCGATGATCTTGGGCGTCGGGCGTTCTTCTTCGAGACGTCCATTCGGGATGAGGCGGTCGTCGAACATGGTTTCAGAAGCTCCAGAATCCACCAGCGCGGAAGTCCCAGTTGCAGTTGTCGTGAAAGTGCGTCCGCTTCCCTTGCTGCATGTAGCATGGTACATGAATCCACCCTTGAATGCATCTTCGTCGTAAGAGAAGTCGATCTCTGCCTTCTCGGTCTTCTCTGTTTCTTTGGGAGTTTCCGTTGTGGTAGGCTTGGCGTGTGTGTCTCCTGACTGGGTTGAGCAGTGCATGCAGTGTGTGCATGCGGAGAAGGCCTTGCCCGTGCGTGCTGGCTCCTTAGCTGTAACACTTTTCGTCGGAGTGTGTAGTGGTGTTATGGACGGAGCACCATTTGGTTGCTCNACTGCATGTAGCATGGTACATGAATCCACCCCTTGAATGCGTCGTCGTCGTAAGAGAAGTCGATCTCTGGCTTCTCGGTCTTCTCTGTTTCTTTGGGAGTTTCCGTTGTGGCAGGCTTGGCGTGTGTATCTCCTGACTGGGTTGAGCAGTGCATGCAGTGTGTGCATGCGGAGAAAGCCTTGCCCGTGCGTTCTGGTCGCTTTGCTCCTTGGCTGGAACACTCTTCGTCGGAGTGTGTAGTGGTGTTATGGACGGAGCACCACTTGGTTGCTCCCGCAGGCTTCGTCTTCTTTGCCCTATGGCCCTCCCGCTGGCGATTGGGACAGTTCCTCCTGACATGTCCCGGTTCGTTGCACTCGAAGCAGATGGAGCCAGATGTCTTGGTAGCCATGGCGAATCCGCGGCCAGCGATTTGGCCCTTGGTTCCCTGGCGCATTTGCTCGTCAGGGAAGATGTTGCGCATGGTAGCTTGCATCTGTTGTACGTCGAATGGTGGGTCGCGGAAAACCATCATCTTGATATCCTTTTTGTCCTCGGAGAAACCTTGCACCCAGATGTCCTTGAAGCGGCGATCGGAGATGGTTTCCCCCATATTCTCTAGTTGAGAGCGGAGGCGGTCTTTGTTGTTGAAAAAATAGTCCAGGTTCTCTCCTGGCTCCATGACCGTCCTTTCCAGGTCGTCCAGTTTAGCCCTGATCACTTCATCTGTCGCTCGATTGTAGTTGGCCTATAGTTGCGCGAATGCTGCCTGTCCGTCGCCGTTAAGGCCGGTGTCGTCTTCGTGCTTGTGTACGGTTAGTGCAGCCGGCAGTTCGACGAGGCAGAATAGGATTGCGTAG
>CACKRE030005174.1:64557-75984 GCA_902602495.3 Ectocarpus sp. CCAP 1310/34
GGCACGGTGGGAGGAGACCACATGGAACTTTTTGTCGATTCGGACTTCGCCAACAAGGCAACCGACCGGCGGTCTGTTTCTGGGGCACTAAATAGTGATGTTCGCTGGTGCCTGTGTGATTTATCTGTGTAGGACGCAGAAGAGCGTCACCCTGTCTTCGACGGAAGCGGAGTACGTGGCGATGTCTGATGGGATGAAGGAGGCTATTTTTCTGCGATATCTGTGGAAAATTATCTTTCCGGGCTGTGATGTGGGGTGCACTCCGGTGTGGGAGGACAACGTAGGCGCTATTCACTTGGCAAGTAACCCGGCTACTACTCCCAACTCGAAGCACATCGACATCCGCCACCATTTCATCCGTGAGCGTGTAGCACGGGGGGAGTTCAAGGTAGTCCACGTACGGTCGGACCTGCAACGCGCGGATTTCTTGACCAAACCGCTCCCCAAGGAGACTTTTTGCGCTCATCGTGACTTCGTGATGAATATTCGTTGATTTTGTTCTTTGTGTTGCGCTATTTCAGCGATGGGGCCTTTCTTGCATCATGTGTTTTATTTGTGACCTGGTACTGGCCTTTGATCTGCTGCTCGATGTTGATTTCTGCTTTCGCGATGGATGGGATAGTTCTGCGTGAGAATCATGGGGGGGGAAGTATTGTTCCATGATCCTAGTCGCAGGTGGTTTGTCTTGGTTTTGATTTTTTTCGGGATGAATGATGCAGCAGGGGGGCTGTTGGATTGATTGATTGGATTGATTTTGACTTCATGTTCAGGATGGAATGGATGTTACAGCAGGGGGGCTGGTGGAGTGGTTTCTTTGTCAAGGTATTGGATGTCGGAGAGAGGGTTTGGCATGTTCTTGTAATATGAACTGGCAATTGAGTTGAAACATGAATATTTATCTGAGGAATGAATTTGTTCTGAATAGTCAGGACGTAAGACACGTTTTCCCGGAGTTATCGTCCTCCCCGTTCTGACGTGATTCTGATGTAATGTTGATCTTTTTGCTGGGTATTTTTCCAAGGGTGATTGTTCGTGTTTTGACTGCTTGAGAATTGGGTAGAGCACTTTTCTCGAGAGGGTGATTTGTTTTTCTTGACAGACCTTNGGTATTTTTCCAAGGGTGATTGTTCGTGTTTTGACTGCTTGAGAATTGGGTAGAGCACTTTCCTCGAGAGGATGATTTGTTTCTCTTGACAGACCTTTCAGGGGTAGAAATTTGACATCAAAAAGGTTTGAAAGCTTTGCAGGACGTGTCCTGTTGGAAGATCCGGCGATTTCGTGGGACATGTTCTATTGGCAGAGTCGTTTGGATTGGAATGGTGGATGATTTATTGTTAGCATAGGGGTTTTGGTTTTTCTGTCTGCCGTTTTGTCTGGCAATGATAGTCGTGTCGGGGATTTCGTAGATAGTATCTCGTACCGAGCAGGGGGGCTGTTTGGGTTGCTCGGCAGAGTATACTGTCTACGGGGCCTCCGGGGGGGGTACGCGGATGGAATGTATTGACGGACATGCTGCATGGCGATGGTGTGGCCTACCGCATGTCTCTTACTCTCTAAGCAACAAGGTCTTGAGTCAACCTTCTTTCTCTTTCGGCCTCTGACGAGCTACCGCACCCAAACACGAACCTTCCACAATTTGGTGGGCACCACCATCCGATCTCGACGGCGGCGGTGCAGTCAAAACTTGGTGGGCAGCAGAGGAAAACATATTTGTATCAAGTGCTACCACACGGGGGCAACGGACGGTCTGAGACAACGAAAGTCGTGAAGAATTGGTAGAGGGAGCATCGGCGGTAAAATTCCGGACGACTGTGGAAGAAGGCTCGCGTACTACTCGAGAAGATCCCTGGTTGACAACACCTGGAGAATCTTTACAAATAGCAGAGGGCAAGTTTCTTGTTCCTTCTAAAACCCGAGACGATGAGGTGAGCTAGGATGAACCGCTCGCCATCTTACCTCCCTTTCGCCCACACCACAAAGTTGTTGCCGGAGTGGATTTGTCACGTCCAGAACCAGCAGACGATGAGTAGGGCGGCCAAGAGGCGGGCCGAGAAACTTGGGGGGATTGAAATACAGAAGTGGGCATACCTAAAGAAGTAGGTTGGACACGAACATCTTGAGATACGCCAGAAGGGCGCACGGTGAATGCTGTTGGCGGCAGTACCGGCTGAACTCCGCCATCGACATGTCAGTTTTTACCCTTACCACCTCTCTTGTTCGCAGTCGAAGACTCCGACGACACGGAAGAGGACTCTGTGTTAGACGCCGATTTCTTGTTGAATACATTACGACGTGGGCGTGCTGAAGATGAATTGATACGGGGGGGATATTGACCCGCGCCTGTGCGAAGTCATGCGCTTTTGCCACCTACTCCAAAGATAGGGGTCTGTCTCCATGTGGATCTTGATGTCAGGGTTGAGCAAACCAGTGGCGTTCACAAAACAACGCGTGCAGAGCTTGAAAGAATGGCCCTCTCCCAAACAATTGAGGCATTGTCCTTTGAACAGCCGAAGAGCATCTCGCCGAGCTTCGCTAGTGACCAACGGAGTTTCGTTGGTACCTGGCGTACTCGAGGGCGACATTGTATACCGGTAGTGGCCTTGCAGAGGCCAAACACTGTAGTGGAGCATGAATGGTCCCGGTCATCAATTGGTTGCGGATCAACACTCATCACAGCAGACGAAGAGCCCTTGCTCCAAGATGAAGTTAAGACGAGCGCAACGCCGAAGAAGCCACAGCACGCGAAACAGCAGAAGAACTCCTAAGGTTTGTCGAAGACACAGCAAAAAAATCTTGTCCGTTCACTGCAGGCGTGTGAGCTACCGTACGCTTGTCCAAAGTCTCCCACATATCCTCCAAACAAGTGTCATGTCGCCCAAACGGGGCCTCCATGGTCAACTGCGCGTCCTTGTAAAATTGTCCAGACATAACCGGAACTGTTTGAGCATGGAGTCTCGAACAGCAATCTGAACCTGAGCAGCTGAAGGCTTGAAGGCAGTATGAGACACCATAAACGTCATCGTCAGAGCCTTAAATTGCAGAATGTATTCTCCAAACTTCTCATCGTTGGGCACCCCGAAACTAAGAAGGCGGTCAATGCCCGAAGTCTTGTCCTCGGTATCCCACGCAGCAGCCAGCTTCTGGATATAACGTGCAGACGACGCCAGATATAAAGGAGCTCCAGCTGTTGGAAGCAGTGGGTCCATAGGTAAAGAAAGAGGTACGGTCGCTTGATACCTTGTCTCCACGATTGTGTAGAAATGACATGTTGCTTGAATTGAGAGCGAGGAAGGTCTGGTTGAGGAGGGGATCCTCCTGTTAACTAGGGGGCATGCAGATAGCTGAGTTCTGATGTGGTATGGTCCCTCAGAGATAACCTCCCGGACAACTCACATCCTATTCTAGACCAAGATGTGCCCTATCTAAGCCCTACAGCAACACTCCTTAACATCAGTACGATAACAGGAGCGACCGCTACGTACTACGTAGGAGACGAGAGTTCATGGGGGAGTGTGTCGAATAAAAAAGACCTCACATAGCTCCTACTATAGCTCTCGCTTTTCCCCCCTCTTCCATGTGCTACCCCCCCTTCGCAACGTATACAATACGGTATGTAGTGCATTACTTTATAGGGGGGGGGGGTTGCGGCGCCCCCTCCCCCACCCTCCTGCCGGTTCTGGCGCTGCCTGGCACCTGTCGCGAACCACGATATGCTGTCTGCTGTATGGGTTTGATGGCGCTCTCCGCCGCCTCTCGTGAGGGCCGTTAAAGCTTGATAAATTGAAACTCAGCAGGATTCTGCAGCATGACACAAGAAATTGGGCAACGTACCCTGGGTTTGAGCCCTCAAGAAGAATTTGAGGCTGGACCGGAGAGTGACGTTCTTAAAGGCGGGCCCCTTTGCATCACTGTATACACGCAAGCACATATACATACAGCAGGAGCCTAAACACACGCACATACCTACAGCAGCAGCACGGGCCGAAGTTCTATTTAATGGTAGGTATCTTGCAGCAGTGCGCTGCTGGGAAGCTTGCCTGTGCCCCCTACTGCCGCTGCTGAAGACAATAAGAAGAGAGACAGGCGAGGGTCTACTGCTTGTGCTGCTGTAGTCTAGACTATCAAGTGCAGTTTTCTGAGTATCCACCTCAGGGACAGAGACCGAGACAGGGGCAGGCAGAGGCAGAGGCAAAGCGACAGAAACAAGCGCGGGAAAAAAATTCTCGGCAGACCAAGGCAGACACATAGACTACCAAAATTCCGGAAGAGATTGAAACAAGATCAAGGATGGATATTCCAGAATTCCGACGAACGTCACGCATCCCCAAAAGCTCATCTGTCCTTACGGGGTTCGCGGGAGATCGGCGCCTGCCTCTACGTCCGGTAGATCAAAGAAAGGAAGGCAAGATACGCTGCCCTGCTGACAACTGCTCTCAGCCAAGAGAATGGGCCAGCGGGAAAATATGTGTGTGTTTTTATGTTTGTAAAAATGTGTGTTTTTTTTCCGGCACCATCTGCCGTCTTTCAACAATAATATTAAGTTGGACGGTATGCTAGACGTGCCTGGGAATGCAGTGCAAGAAGCCGTTTCGAAATCGGCTCACATTTCAAGGACATATGCCCAAAACAGTGGATCGGGGGGAGTGGAAAAAAACAGCCAAAAAACAGCCCGACCGGGAAAACGCCTCTTCAATTTTTTTCGCGCTTCGCGCGAAAATTTATATAATACGTCCCCGCCTAGCCCTACCTATGGGCCCTGAGCCCTCTCATCCTGCTGTGGGACTCGTGCTCCCTGCTTTGTGCTAGTCGTGCGTGGTGTATCTGCGTGTCTGAGCCATGCGAGTCGTCGAACATAAAGGAATAAAGCAGCACTCCTCTACTTCTTGAAATAGCGAAAACCGCGGAAATCGACATCCTTTGAAGTGCTTGGGAACAGCTGCTCAAAGCGTTCGACGACCTCTTGTGTATATTTAACCGCCCATGGTGGACACAGCATCCAAATCCCACAACCTTGACGAGATATCAACATACGAAACATCTGAGCAATGCATGGAGAGATACATCCCTTACCTGCTTACTCCAATCACGTTGAACTGACTTTCGACGGAGGGTGTCCCGGCGGAAAAGCACATATTTTGAAGGGAGAGAATCTGTGTGAAACCTGTAGCTCAACATACAAAGCCAGCCGAAACCGGGAAATAAGACACGAAGAAAAAACTTCCGACACAGAGTAGATCTAGGGGTCTCAGCGTTTTATAAGGAGAGCTCACCAGGGTCAGTCCTACAAAGAAACCTCCCATTCAAGCCACAGCACGGAGCTCTCGTGTGTCGACTCAGTTGAAGACGGTGAGCTTCGACGGCAAACTGACGTTTAAACTAACAAACTGCGGGCGCCAGCGATGTGACACCCCCCCTGGTTCCATCTACCCCTTTCATGCATGCACACGCAAGTAGCACCCACTTCCTGTTGCATAACGGCGGTGGCGTCCAAGCCGTTCTTCAGCCGCATTCTAGCAAATCTCTGCTCCTACTGCTGTTCGCAACGGTGAAGTAATGGGGGTACCGGGGGTACCAGGCCGGCTTGCAACAAGCACCAAGCCCAAGCAGGGGCACACCAATGCAGTACCAGGCGACATTACGATGCTCAAGCCTGCGGTCCAGCGGATACGTCCTAGAAGTCATCTAACTCCCCGTGAGAGTGCACGTGTTTATCCTATTAAGAAATCCCCACAAATGGTGTTCGCAAACATGCATACCTCGGTGAACAACACAGCAAGAGCGCGCTTGTTCGTGACAATTCTCGCCAACGCTACCAATCGCTGTTCGAAGGGATCAAACCGCGTCAAGAAACAGATAAAACACAGAAAACGAAGGCGAGGTACTTACGCAATTGAAAGCCCAGCCATGAAACACAAGGAAGAACACACCGAGGGGCTTCTGAAGAGACAAAAAAAAACGCGACGGCGGGTATCGAGCTTGAACACAACACCGAGCACATAGCAGTACATGGTCTTCGCTGAGTGAAGCCCGTGTCAAGAGTCAAGCGTCCGCCATGTCCACTCTAACCCGCCGCGGATCTAGCTGTGCACAGTGGGAATACGGGTACCCGCGAAGGTATTCGAGCCGTCGAAACGAGTCCCGGTTGCGACTCCGGGTGGTATCAAGGGCTCTTCCTCTTCTTCGTCTGGGGCCGTCCACCGTAGGCTGACGTTGCCCGTCCCTCCTCGTCCTCCCGAGTAGCTCGACAGGGGAACCACTCTGTTGTACGCCAAGACGATCGACGACGGCAACGCCACGAGGAGAACCCAGTAGCCGAGAAGCGCCAACATCTCCAACTGCAAGCATCAAATATCAACACCAGGATCAAGTGTGGGAAGGGGCGAGGGAAGGAAGGTTGTGCTCGTCCTGCAAGGTGACTTCGTTTCCTGACGGTACGCAGCGCGCTGACGCATAAAAAAAAAGAACATCCCAGTAGCTGCCACTCGAGCTTGAAAGAGCAGCAGGTATGGTAATAGGGAGCATTCCGAAAGCAGATTTGGTCTCCAGCTTCGGGGGTGAGCTTTGCACCGCCGTTTACGTCGATTTTCTTTAAGTCATTTCACTCAGCTGGAAAACATTACGTTCCACATTCAACGGCAGAATAAAACCGACAGAGGGTTAAATATGGCAGCAGACGCACCCATGATGCCATCAATGATCACACCGCCTTGCTTGCCACTTACGTCGGTGTTGACGAAAATGGGTTTGCTCGCCACCCACACCAGCACAACTGCCCGCAAGACCAGGCAGACGGCGACGGATCCTGTCATCGCTACCACGCGGCAAACCCGGCGTCGACGGGTAGGCAGCTCGATGGGTACCAGCCTGCCCAGTGCCACAACCAGAAGGATAAGGGAGAGTCAGTGCAGGACTAAGCGACAAGGAGACCTGCGTACCTGCAGCAAATAATAAATACTGCACAGAGCAACTTTGATGCTCCTCTGTAGTGGCTGACCTGCAACAGAACAAGATAATTCACGCAATACCGTCCACCGCGTTGGCTACCACCGTTGCCACGACTAGACTAACCTCAACTCCACGACAGCGTAGTAGGCAGCGGTGACCATGACAAAGGCCGCGAGGATGAACACACCACCTTCTACGTATGCCTTCCACAGGTTCAGATACTTATCTGGGGGGGGCAGACAGACAGACAAGGGTAGATAGTATCGAGCAAGCCTTGTCGAATTGGTGTTTGCGAGCAATGGGTCGATCGATTTCAGGGTAGCTTGCCTGGCTTACCGTGCGAGCAAGGCAGCAATTGCATAGCAAAACTCAGCGCGGGTCAAGGTCGAGATCGAGCAGGCAAGCGCGGCTTTGCGGGGATAACCCAAAGCAAATGTGCTAGAGGGAAACAAAACAGGCCGGCATCTGTAGTCGAGAACCATGCACCTGCCCTACGAAAGCCTCACGCTCACTTCTACTACACCCACTGGACCTAAGGCCGGTTGCTCCCTTGGTGTTGTCTTGGGGACTCACAATCGAGAGTCACAAGCACTGCTTGCAACACTGTCGCAAGAGCAGCAGCTGCGAACACGACGGTGCTGGAGACACGCTGCACGCCTCGCGTGACCTTCCAGATTAGCGTCGTCCCTCGTGGCCTGCGGTACGAAGCCAAACAGGAACATCAAGAGAAGCTGCCATCGCTGGTTTTGAGGTCAAGATCAAGGAAATAAATATGCTTGCTGAGCATGCTTTCGCGCCACCTAAAAACAGCTTTCTTCTCACGGGGATCAATGGGACTGCCTTCGCAAAGAAAAATGAAGTTAAGTTTACTGTGCTACGGAAAACGATGAGGCAGGGGGGACGAAGACCTTAACCCCAACCCCAACTCCATCTTAGCCGATTCTATACCTTATCCAATACGTTTGCTTACATTGAAAACTTGCCTAGACTTCTGGATCACTAAAGCATCATGAGAAATAAGTGAGCGGCACGCGGAGGCACAAACGTCTGTCTCCTGCTCTCCGTCTAGTTCCAACTATCTACGATAATTCCAGGTTCCGTTCGCATCCTAATAGCCAAAGCTGTCCTCACCTGTACTCATCGCCCCCCCCCAATGGCCGCGACGCGCCTGCCCCCTGCCTTGCGGAAAAGGTCAGGTCTGCCCAAAATTTGGCGAGGATGGTGTAGAGCGTGAACGTCGTCGCGGCGAGAAAAAAATCTGTGCCGTAGAAGGCCACACGGAGGGCCAGGCTGACAGAAACGTCTAGTGTCCCATGGAGAAGGTCCCACGCTTCGTACGCCAACACCGCCCAGGCGATGCTCACTGCTTTCCGGGGGCGACGGGTGGGATACGGGGCAGAGCGATGGGCTTTCCAACTTGTTCGGCGTGCAGGCCTTTGCTTGCTTGCACTCGTGGATGCTTACGTGTCAGGAGGTCGAATCGGCACGGCAATCCAGTACCGCTCCCTAGAACTTGAAACATCTACTAAATATGTTGCATCAATGTTATGCGTGTGTATAGGTGCAACATCTTCGCCCTACAACATCACACCGCCGGTATCCCGCGCACGGCTGTTGTATCATGTGTGTCTTGTGTGTTGTGGGGAGGGAAGAAAAACAATGACGTTTGTCCGGTCCGGTTAAATCGCCTTCCAGAAATCGACACACGACAAAAGAAATTCTACTACATGCAGGCGAGGACCAGCACTCAAGGATTATCCACGCACCGCGAAGCAATAGCTGCAAAGCACAGCTGCGCGTTCAAGCACTGCCGGGTGAACCGAAAATACCCCCCCAAACCACTGCACCGCACTCACGTGCTGCCGACAACGTCAACATCGACAGAAGCGCCTTCTGAGTGGTGAAGGGTCGAAAAGCCGCCAGCATTGCCATCCCCATGCCAGGCATCCGCCTCGCCGCTCCGTCATCAAGCGCCAGCAGTCGCCGCCGTGGGCTGCTGTAGGCATCTCTAGCCGCGGCTCGAAGCACCCTCGCCAACGCGATGCCGCAAGCGCAGAAGAGGACGATGTTGATCAGACCGACCAAACCGCACACAACACAAAGGCGGAACCGTGCCGAACTCATTTTCTCAACCCTGGCCAAGGCGCAATCGAGAAGAGACGCACGCACGGATTGGTGGAGGGTAAAGAGTAGTGTCAGCGTCAGAACCGACAGCAGTCGTGCAACGACTGACGGGTTCTGCTGTACGAACCTGAGGCGGTGTGCGCCGTTGGGGGGGGCGTGCAACCAGGTGTAGCACACAACACAACCCCACAACCCTTGAAATTTTCTCACGTACTTCCAACAAAAAAAGAACATCACACCAGCTGATATCTTGTCACAAGCAGGGTTGTTCGGCCCGGACAGCATGTCCGTCCCAATACTACTGCAGTGGTACCGCAGGTTGCGTAAGATACCACACCCCTTTGACCCATCTTCAAAGCTGGTGATGTTACCTTTTCGGAAAGCCCCGACGAGAAGGATGTAACCCTTCCGGTTTTGGCGCCGCCGTCGCTCACTATGCTGAAGAGTAATCGAGCTTCGAAATCGGTACGGGGTGAGTGTGGTATCTCAGCAACCTGCAGCACGGTAGGTTGTTCCGCAGCGTGACCTTGCTCAAGCGAAACGCAAAAGCGTCTCCAGACTACAGAAGTAGGCCTACACAGGTGGCCAGTGGGCACGGTTACGGGGAGGTTAAAGTTACCTGTAACCCCTAGGCGTTGTACAACCTGGCGTAACCCGGTCGGGCGCACCGTTGCCAGCCTTCAAGGTCAGGCAGGGTTCGGAAACGCCGGCCCAAACCCAGTTTCGGGACATTTGTATCTGTGCTTGGTTGCAGGCGAGGTTGTCCAAGCCCGAGAATGTCCATGCCTTGCCGCGAAAACTATGTACCAGCCGGTGTCCACAGAGTACACGATTTGGACAGTCGCGGCAATAAAAAAAAAGCTTCAAGGGTGCCGGCATTTGTAAGCCCGATTTTATAGTTGACTACCGTTAGACGCGCAAAAATAAAAACAAACAGTACACCCCCCCCATGTCCGCACCAGCACTATTTCCAAAGGAACCTCCTCCTCGCCGCTGATCTGCAACAAACTGCCCACCGGTCACCCCGCGAGTAGCCCCTCACCCCTTCGTGAGTGCTAATTATCTTTCAGCTGTCGCGTTTTGGGGCCTCTGCTCTTACACCACAAATAAAGGCGGGTTCGTTCTTGTCCTTAACACCACGTCGGGCCTGAGCACGCACGTGTTGTTATTATCTTTATGTGGTCAATTTCTTTGATTTTGATTTTTTTCGAGACCGCATTTCTTAACTGCCAAGTTCTTAAGTGCGAGCGCCATCTTTATCTTCTGATCATGATGTATTGCCGAAAGCAACATAGACATGGGCGGGGGGCGAAGCAAGGACTGAGAAAAAGTGCGAGAGCAGGCGATGATATACTATATACAATGTACATACGCTGCCTCTCTGTAAAAGTCAATACGACAACACGTACGTACGTACGTCTGTCTCCTAAAAATATATATTAGTAGTGGTCGAAATAGTTTTATTACATAAAAAATCTCTACTGAAACGAATTGCGCGCTCAGCACTAAATAATTATATGTACTTCGTATATATATATGCTGTGAAACATTAAATGTAGCTGACCAAGAACTTGCCATTGAACGATTGGTAATGGAAGACATTACTCGGAGTTTCTGCTTTTTGCGTGGGGGGAAGGCAGAGTAAGTGTGCTCGTATCGGCCGCGTGGGTGGTGTTGCCACCATTGTTTCCGCCCCCATCACTATCCCCGGTGTTTGCCATCCGGGTTGGGTTTTCGTCGCTTGGCAACGACGTTGTAAAACAAGCCCCTCCCCTCGGTGTTGAAAGAACTCGAGGCGGCGCAGGTGAAAGCAGCGAAAATCATCCTTGGATGCTCCAAGCGCACAAGTAATGCAGCCGTCAGGGCAGAATTGGGGATCCAATCCCTACGGTCCGGAAGAGACGCGAGGAAGCTGACCTGGCAGTATCGCATGTGCGGGATGGGAGAGGAGAGGTTGCCGAGAATGGTATGGAAGGCGAAGTGGGCAAACAAAAAGAGGGGTGGACAACCCACGGAATGGGTCAAGGTTGTAGAGGACGTATGGAAGGGGCTCGACATCGACGAAGATGAAACGCTGGAAACGGAGGGTTTACAGGGGTTCAAGGAGAAGATATCTGTTGCTTGTGCCGAGAGAGAAGAACAGAGTCAACGGAAAGAATCCAAGGATAAGCAGGGTCTAGAAGTGTACGGAATGTTGAAGGAAGGAATAGGGTTCAAGGACTACCTACATGGACCAATGGATGCAGGAACAAAGCTTAAGGTCAAATTCAGGACCGGGGACATAGGCCTTCGAGAACGTCGACGAAGACATAGGACGGTAGACGAGGAAGACGACGAGTTCAAATGTGATTGCGGCTT